>JASDQU010026975.1:27970-42583 GCA_032191745.1 Picea mariana
TGCATGCTAACAGTCAAATCACTTTTATCTATTCGATGATACAAGAAAAAATAAATTTCATTCCTTACACATGCATCAGTTCAGTATATCAACTTTTCAAAATGAAATTCAGATACCAATTGACTTTAATGAATGTGCCAACATTCGTGGCCACATTCATACCCAATGCACCCTTGCATCGATTTTAGGTTATCACTTTTTAGGTTAGGCACTCTTGCCAAGGTGTGTTTGAATTCAACCAACTTATTACCATATGGACTCTTTGTCCATATTTATTATTTTAGCAGAACCATATTTTCTTCTCTGAATCGATCACAGCCCTAATATCGTCATTCATGAAACTCCAGGTTTCACATGAATGCCTTTAAGCATTCCTTAGACATCCATATAATGTACTCAAAATTTTCGGAAGATCCTCCTTCTTCAATGGAGGGTTCATTGTCTTCCCTTCATGCAAACATGCACTTCCTCGAAGCAATTCCATGCAATGTGCTAGCTATGAGCACCTTTATTCCCATAGAACTAGTCCTTGCGACCACAGTCTAAGGCAAAGTGTTAAACTCTATATTCCTTGACTGGCTCGGAGGAACTCCGTTTTCTCTCCATGCAGCCGAGAGCTATGACCTCAGCTTTATTCTTTTCAGGCGCTATCCCTTCGGCTCCCATGTCCAGGCGCTATGATCCTAGCTAAACTCCTTGTCTGCAAATCGACGGTGTAGATCCGTTTTTCACCAAATGCAATGGCTGCAAGGGATTGCGAAACCTCAAATAGCTCGTGATTTAATTCTCCTTCCGACCTCTGTAATGAATACGGGTCGTCTGATCTACGATCGGATCCCAAACTCAAAACAACGCTATATTGAATTTAAATTATGGGTGCAGGTCTCGACGTTAACCCGTGTGCATATGCAATCTCCGCAATGATCGCGGGTCGTCGATCATAGCCCTCGATCAATTTTAACCACACGATTTCTAGATAATAATAATGCCAACACAAAAATGTTTGACCGAGAATTTAGATTGAGAACTTGATTTTCCAAATCTAACCACCGAACCCAATCACAGTACGAGTTTATGTGGCATTAACGCGTGGGTTCCTTGCAGGTCCACCCACCGATCGTTCACGGATCAATGGTTCACAGTGATTGCGGAATCCCCAACGTGCTCGCTCTTTATTGGAGAGTTCAATCTTCGAAATCTAAAAAATGATCGCTCAACTCTTTTAATCGTGGTCGTTCATCATCCACCTCGACAAGATCAACGGTATAGGTTGATTGTGGGTTGTGAACTAGCATGCTCGTTAATTCTGCCTTCGCGCCCCGCAATGAATACGAGTCGTCAATCTTATTGAACGACTGGCGTTTGATCCGTTAAATCCAGTGGATCTTGAAGTCAATTTGACGAATGAGATCGGGTTATTTCCGATGAACGACTCGCGTTATTTCCTCTGTCAGGCTCTCGATTAACCTGATTTGATCAGGGTTTTCTTCCTGAATCATACTCTACTTGGGTATCCGAGGCATACATCTGCCTTTTGTTAACATGGCTTCAACCAAGCCTATTCAATCAAACGTACTCATTTATTCATTCATTAGTCTTATATTCACTACATGATGCTTTCAAAAATGTAATCCAGGATTCTTATATATATATATATATATATATATATATATATATATATATATATATATATATATATAATCTTGTAGCTCACTGCTTAGTTCTCAGCAGTGATTAAGGTTGTGACTCTGACCTCCTGACATAGTTTTCACACAATTCTTCCACAGGGCACTCCCTCAGCGTGCAACTTCCTTACTGCACATCCATCACTATCTGTGATGGCCTCAGCCCTAAGTTAGCTTTAGTTGTTTGCCAAATATTCCCTAAGGAATATAAACATGCATCTTTGTCATGCACCCAAATTATGTATCCATACATATTCTGGTTTTGTTAATTTACATCCATAATGTACTTAACCATATGCATAATCAAAAGTTTGTGTGTAGTCGCCATGGGTATATTTCATAGCCTACATATATCTCTATTCTAAAATTAGTCAACTCATGACTGTTCAAACTCATTCTTATGTGATCCTCAAGGCATAATCAGTTGCCTCTTATCCTGACAACAGACCATCCTTGCTCATTTACTCTTTCATTTATTTATACTCTCATCTTTCCTGAGGGAATGGAGCGCATTCCCCTTAAGCTATCACTCAAATCAGAACTTTTATGACTCTTCAAAAATGGAGTCAACCATGCATCCATGGTATTCACTTAATCTTGGCAAGTGCAATTCATGTCTTACATATCACTCATCAAGGCAGCCATAATGTGCCTTTAGTATACATATATCCTTACATCATACATGTGCATTACTTTCACGTTTTAATATCATTCACACCTAACTGGTATTACTATCAGGCTTCATATCAAGAAGCTTCACAATGCATTAAATCCATGCATTCAAGCATAAACACACACAAACCTAACCAAACATTCATCATGCAAGCTCATTGCTTGCACTAATTCCATGGCATGCATGCACATGAGCATCTCAGACTTCCAGATCCTCCTCCAAGGATATTTTTTCCATTCTTATGACAAGCCTCATAGGGATACTCAACACTGAGTTCCCCTCTTAGTTGAGAGCTTGCAGTCATTCACACGACATCCACATGGAAGCTGAATCAGACGTAGTCATAACTAGGTTCCCTTTTCATACGATAACAACTAGCAAGAAAACACTCTTGTCTCAACCTCCCTGGAACATTTCCCAACTTATAAATACAATCTGGGCAATTATAACCATGCCCAAGGTAACAGAATCATCCAAACTAGCTTCCAACTATATCTATATGGCTACCATCTACCACTGGATGTCAATCTGACCCATTGGGCTTCTAGAAGTGCCCCAACACTTCCTTTACCACATACAAGATCAATATTTAGTCAACCATTTTATCTCAATTTTAACAATTTAATGTCTATTACCATTTGGACTATTCCCTTAAAGCCTAAATGCAATTTCGAATTATGTTACTTACTCAGTATCCTAGTTCAGAAATCCAGAGTACCTTTAGGTCAAGATCTGTCTTGACCATTACACCTAGAATTCCTTATTTTGTTCAGCACAGCCAGGGACGGAGGCCACTCTCCTCCTCCCACAAGAACTATGGCAGATTAGTTTCCCATCCACCAAGCAAGGGAGGTTGTGGTGATTTCTCACTCAATCACTCTATATTTCTACAGCTCTGTTTATCAGCTTGATTAGAAAAACCATGTCCAACAATTCCTGTACCCAGAAACAAAATTTGTTTCTCTGTCCACTTTGAAACTCAAGAGCTGCGCATGCTCTCCCTTTTCAGGGAATGTTCACCAGACTCATTCCTCTATTCGTGAGGAGTTATACACCTATACGAGGTTTAATCCTTCATTAAAGCAGTAATCATTACTGCTACGGATCCTCTCCATCCGTTCACATTGCTATTTTAGTTTAAATATGAGTGTTCTTCAGCATAATCTCATTCCTGTAGGATTGGCTATCATTTCCCAAGAAATGCTAGGCTTCCTTTGTCACGGACTAGCATGATTCAATATCGTTGGGTAAAATCCCAACTATATTTTAAATCTGCATCCTTCTACTCAAGGAACTTATGCAGATGATTTATGTTTGGTAGTAACATTCTCCACAGGCCCATCTTTAGCCTTGGTAACTAAATCTTATGACTGTACAATAGCACGTACAATTTCACAGTGAAGTTAACTTCTTTATTTGGGGACATTAGCAACATACAATGCCAATTTTCCGAAACATCTATCAACAATCAAGAATCCCATTCCTCTCTTCAATAGAGGTTTTCTACACCTCTTAGGAATGTGGTAAGGTAGGGTGTTACCCCTTAAATGCCTCCAGAAATATTTTCATACGACTCGTGCATGAGCCCAAGCAGGCCAAGTGTTGTAACCATGCTCTGATACCAATTTGAAACACTCCCACGGCGGGGACTCAAATTTTCGCTCTTCTTAGGAGAATCAATACCCTCATTCGGGGTCTCTATTCCATTCTACTCTTCCTAAGATTTCCAACCACAATCTCCATGCTCTGAAACGATCTCAGAGCTGGAAGATATCCTCTCCCAAGTTCTTTGGCTTCTTTCAACCCCCTATACTTGCACATGACCGTGGGCTATGACCAAACGCCAAGACGACCACCACACAAATCCTCCAAAGTGGCAAACCTTCGAAGTTCACGATCTGACGCTGCGTGTCCTTAAGGATTTCGACGACCCTGATTTACTCTGTGAGTTCTCAACTCGCATGACCCCACTTTCCTCGAATGTGGCTATCTCCCGAAATGGAAGATCTATTGACACCTATCCTCAGCTAGTGGACAACTCAAATGAACTCCGACTCTCTGGCCTTCGAGAGTTCTTGTTCAACACATCCCCTTCTCTCCCAGAGTGACTTCACCCGAAGTCGATAGATTTCCACCACGTATCCTCTCTCTCAGATCAACGATACAGATGAACTCCGTCGCTCCGCAGATTTCCAAAGGAACTCACAGCTAATCGCCTCTTAATACCCTAGTGTGTGCCACTCCGAGCATGACACCTAGCATCGTCGTCACTCGACGCATGGGTTCCCACGTACTCTTGATGTAATACCCACATTCCCTTGATCGAACGGTCGAGAGGGGTCTCGAAGGATCCATAGATCCACGGTCCACATTACTTCGCTCCTTCGTTCTTCAAGAGTTTTGACATTACTAAGCTTCTATTCTCCCGAAGTGGTCAACGACAGACTGGCTACCTCATAGATTTGACGGTCAGGGTGGCTCTCGGGCATCCTCAGATCTAAGGCCTAGATTAACTTTGGGACTTTGGGGATTTTACCTCCGTTACGATGAACTCGCTCAATTCGTCAAACTCGCGAAGTCCGAAGGACTCAAGGGGTTAACTCATGCGCTCTTTCCCATATCCAACGGTCGCAACAGACCTTGGCTCTTCCCAAACAGATCTCGTTCGTTCGTCTTCCAAACAAAGGAACCTTCCCTTTCGATACTTCAATCTCGCTATTCTTCATGAGCTTTACTAGCTCTGAAAGGCTTAAGAGCTTTGTGCTCTTTCTCTTGAACTTAACACTTATAAGAACTCTTCCGCGCACCCCTTGCGCTCATTCATCAACTCTAGAACTTAAGAGGTTCTCGGGCTCTGCCCGCCTCACATGGGAGCCTGTGCATACGTGCACTACCTCTCTTGAGCTTAACAGACTCCTTCCTCCAGGAGACTCAGAACGACTGGGAGTGTCGACATGCACACATGAAACTATTCCCAAGGTCGACGAACTCACAGATTATTTATTTTAACTTGAGCCACCACAGGGCTCAAGCATTTACGTGCACAAGCCAGATAATTCCTTACTTGCTTAAATACACAATCAGGAAGAATTAAAGGGATACAGTATAAATCATTAAAAAACATATCCATCCCTGCAACATTCTTAGGATATCCAACTTTAATTCACAGTTACCACTTAAATACACTAGATATGTGATTATTTATCTATTACAGGGAGTAGCCAACTAACTGATTGTGGGTGTTCATCCTTCCACCCAACCATAGGCTCAGAGGCATTCATTCTTAGTGCTCTGGCCACCCCCGTGCCAAGCCATGATATCACCAAGGAATTTATGCCAATTCTCATCGATCTTTTCTCTTTCGCATCTTCTGCGAGGTTTATCAGATGCTTCCTCAGCATCAAGCTCGCGACCTTCCGCTCAGGTCCCATTCTTTGCATACTCTCAGAGATCTCCCTCTTTGTCACGACCTCGACGAGGTTTATCAAATGCTTTCTCTGCATCAAGCTCGTGGCCCTCTACTCGTTCTCTGCTGGAATGTTTTTTGCATTCTCCACACTCCTCTTTTCATTCCCTCGTGTGCCTTGCACGCACATCCCTCCTATCATGTTCCTTCTGTCAAAAGGAAACTCGAGTCAACCTAGTCTTCTAGACCCAGTGGTACTTCGGGCTGATATTCTGCAGCTAGACAATGCTTCCAATCATGGGGGTGGTTGATAATTCAACCACTGGTCCTTTCTTCATTAACTGATTTCTCTCCTTGGGATCCAAAGGAGGTTTATTATCCTCATCAAAGGGAAATTTGGGGGTTTTTTATATAATGAACCCTCTCTTATAGTTTTCACATTCTTTCCTCTAATGATATCATGGCCAGTGCTTTCAAGGCTTCACCCCCACAGTCAGTTATTGGTAACTCAAACAATAATACGTTTACACTATTCCCATGCCACAGCATGGTAACCCTAATTAATGATTAATTACAAGTTGGGGGAAACATGGGTGTTACATATATTCATTTTTCTATGTGATATACTGAACGAGACTACATCCCCATTCCCATATTTCGCCACATCTACCAAAAATGTCTCACAAGTCTCGCAATAATGTCAAAAGTTATCATCTTCAATAATCCATGGATTTTCACTTTGTCCTTGAATAATAGTGTTGTGCAATAGCTCTAATCATTGGTCTTCCTACTAGGCAAAATGTGTGCCATCTTTGAAAACCTGTCAACCACAACAAACTCTACATCAACCCTGCATCTAAGTCACCTGACACACGACACATAGGACACATAAATACGAGTGTATGACATGTGACATGGCGACCTCTGAAACGGGAAAACATTGGACACACAAAAATTTAGAACCATAAACTACATCATTCTCAGTCTCATTAAGTCATCAAAATCAAAATGTATTACAATGTACATAGATACCGAGTTAGATTCATTGATATTATAGGTTGGAATGCCAATAGAAAACACAAAATATCCATAGGGTAGATACCAGGACCGTAGATGGAAGAATCTCATAGTTCATGAGTTTTGATTGTCAATAGTCCTCCATGTCATAATCATCAAGATCAGCATCACTACCACTGCTCTCTCCTCCATCCTCCATCCTCCTCCTCTATATCCAATGCAACATGTGCATCTGTTGGTGTGGAGGATGACCCCTCAAGAGGATCACCATCATAAAAAAGGATCGGCTCTAGCACTGGTTCGTTAAGATCCAAGTTGGCTAATGCCAACTCAACACTGTTTTCCAAACCCATACCATCAGGAAACACATCCCACATTTCCCTTCAACCACTCTTCTCTCTTCCTGTAAATAAGATGGAGGTTTGTGTGCACATACAGTGCTAAGTCACCTGGCACGATGACAAAGAAAAGAGTTCAACTGAAGAGTTTATACTTAATGAAGGGTCTAGGGTCATGAAAGAAGAGTTCAACAATCAATGCCACCAACATCGAGGTACATAAAGTGATTGGTGCTCTTGATTACATGTTAGTTCCATACCTTCCTACATGATAGAATCCAATGGAAACATTGCAATCTTGAAATCCTGAAAACCGTTAAGTCTATTGAATTTTGAATGGGACCCAAAATTCTACTTTCTCCATATGAAGTTCAATGAGGTTGGAACCACTCTCAAACATCTTGAAACAATTAATGGTGATGTTAAAAATTTAAGTAAAATGATGAAAATGAAAGATAAAGGAGAATGTCACTATTACTTAATTAATTACTAGGGTGAGTGAAATGGAGGGGATGGGGACCTCTTTAAATAGTGTTAGTAGGGAAAAATAACCCTCAAATGCACACCAAAACACCTCACAACTCCAACTTGCATGAGAAAACGTGAGCCCAGGTCATTTTATGTGCATGACACGTGTCGTGAAATTCGAACATGCCTAGGGCACGTGTCCAGTGCACAGGACGTGTGCCAAAATCGTGTCTGACATATGCCCACACGAATCCATGTCCCCACGTAGGATTCATGACACAGGGGGGCTAGGGGGCGTGTCTCATTTCATAGCCCTGCATTATTCCCTTGGTAGTCCAAGTAAAAAATCCATTGAAACTTCCTCCTCGGGAAATCTTTGACACAAACAACAATGTGTATAACATTATGCTGTGGCTTTGTCCTTCTACAATCTAATATATTCTACACCGGTCCACAAATTTTATCACCTCATTCATGCTTGTCCAATAATACCTCTCCCCCAACATTGCATCTCTTACATGCTTGAATGTCCTCCTAATATGCCGTTATGTAATTAGCTAATCAGGTTCTCCCTCGTCAATCCATTAGTGATACACAATTGTCTTCTCTTCAACAACTATTTGTCATGTATAAAACAATCCAATTATGTTATTATCTCCTAATATTGGTTTCTGCACATCTCTACCCAACCAACGTAAAATACCTATTGTTTTCATTTAATTTGTTGATCTTATCATTTCATTATTTTTCTTGTCAATAAGAGTGCTCTCTTTCTCATACCGTCTACTTCCCTATTCCATTTCTTGACCATATGCTTTGTTACGAGGGTGAGTGCAAGCTAATGATGGTCTCTCATGACGTGTAAGTGGCAATGCAAACCTGGAAAAACAACAATCTATTAACTTGGAGGGATTATTCAAGGTACTTATACAATGAATTTGAATATGGTGTAAGAAGATAAAACGTAGGAAATGGAATTAGATTTCCAAATATACAACTTTTATTCATAGAAATTGGGAATAACTATGTTAAATTTGTTTTTTTCTAACAATGGTCTCTTATTTTTCCAACAAAATATAAGGTATATGTTTTTGTTCGTGCAGGTGTTAAGTACCTTCACAATGAAATTTCGTTCCAAAAACTTGTATATTTGTAGAGAACCTATTGTTCTTGTGCGGTGTATTATTTGGAAATTTATAATATTAATTTTATGTTTTTTTTAAATTATCAAAGTCAACATATCCCTAAAATTACAATGTCTTTTGTTCGTGCAGGCTAAGAGGGTCTTAACATGATCAAATCAATTTCTTTTTTTTTAGATCGTAGATATCGATCTCCTCTAGTGCCGCATATAACTCATTCGAATGGTTAAGCCAACAAAACGTTATAGCATAAATAAGAGAGGTATGTATTCTAGGATTTTGATATATGTGAAGACAAAAATAGATTAAAAATAGTACTCAATATTAATTATATATATATATATATATATATATATATATATATTTGAAATCTTCATAGTCAACTCTATTTATGTATGTAGTTTCCTCAACAACTAAATTGTTTAGCCTATATAAAAATAACGTCAAAGATAGAGATATAGAGAGGTATTCACAAAAATTGAGGTTTTTATCAATTTGCAGACCAAACCACTAGGTTTTTCATCCCGATCCTAAATATGAGCCAACCAAGTCATCATACATGTACGCTAAAGTTTTCACTCCTACCAAAAAAAATTGAATTCAAAAGAACGTGCACACACTCTAGGAACGTGCACACACTCTAGGAACGTGCATGCATTCCTAAAGCGCACACGCGTTCCTGAAACACATGCATGTTATTAGGAACAGGAACGCACGCACGTTTATGTTAACACTAAATAACTAGCTCTCTCTCTCTCTCTCTCTCTCTCTCTCTCTCTCTCTCTCTCTCGTGTTTCTNNCTCTCTACCCCACTCTTCCTCCTCTCGCTCTCACTCTCCCTCTCTAGGCCCCTCATTCTCTCTCCCTCTCACTCTCTACCTCTATCCTTCTCTCTCTTTACCTCTCTCTCTTCCCCTCCATCCTGTTAAGTTTAATGTTGTTATTAGGTTATTTCCAAATTACATGAGTATTCAATGCATTTCTAAAACAACAGCATAAAGAGGATCACTCAAATAAACATAATCACAAGATACGCAACATTTTATCCTGGGAAACCCTCATGGGGAAGAAAACCCAACAAAACTTCATCAATAATAGATTGTCAATACAATGCCAAGACTAAGACCAAAACACCAAGAATAAACCAAGACCGAGCATGCGCCTCTCTTCTCCTTCCTCCTGCAACTGCAACTGCCTTCAAGGTATGTGCACTAGATGAGTGAGTGCGAGTGTGTATAAGTGAGGCATCATCCTCACATATTAATACTAGTTGAGGAGGTGTTAGGGTTATGTCTATTCACTTAGTAGGGCCGACTTCTTCTAGGAGTGGTTAAAACCACTTTAGGGGTCGACTTCTCAAATACCACTATATAAATATGGTTTAACCAATCCACAAAAGGGGATTTAGTCTTATACAAGACCCAACATAATCAATCCACAAAAGGGGATTTGATCTATAAAATAATAACTCAAATATAATTATAATATTCTTTGAAGTTACAATATTTCAACACTCTCCCTTAACGAGAAGGGTATTCTACTGACATCAACCAATACAACATCATCAAGAGAAAGAGAGAGAAACATCATCATTAGCATCTGGAACACTGACTAGCACATCTACAAATCATCAAAAGTTTTTCTCATCATCAATATCGTCGTCATTAACATCATGGAGCTGGAGTAATGTCATCATCATTAGCATCAGCATGAAGCTGAAACATCAACATCAATAGCATAAAGCTAGAACAACATCATCACCAACATCACAAAGCTGGTACAAAATCATCAACAACACGAGGTTGAAACACCATCATCAACAACACGAGGCTTGAACAATATCATCAACATATGATAACAGAATGAGGCAGGTGTATCAACAGCAACATTTGTGGTACTCTAACAGACCGTCCTTACCGGACCTTCAAGATTTGCCCAGGAATCATAATATTCCCTAGGATATAAAATCCTAACAAGCTACCATGTGGTACTCTGACAGACCGTCCTTACCGAACCTTCGAGATCTGCCCAAGAATCATAAGATTTCCTAGGATATAAAATCCTAACGGAGCTACCACTACCTACCACAGCTGCCATATACATGCAAAGGTACTTTGGCAGACCGTCCTTACCAGACCTTCGGGATCTATCTAGGGATGATCAATCCCCTAGGATATAAAATCCTAATGGAGCTACCTGTTATTGGTCAGAATACCATAGTATCATCAACATCACTCCCCCTTTTGAGGGAGTTCCTTACAAACTACACTAAGCTTTTCTCGGAAGTACTCAAACTTTACATGAGACAGAGGCTTGGTCAACACATCTGCAACCTGCTCATCTCTGCCAACATATTGGAGCTTTACAGCTCCCCTCTGCACCATATCACGAATGTAGTGATACCAGATCTGTATGTGCTTCGACTTTTCATGGAACACTGGGTTCTCTGTCATCTTTATACAACTCTGGTTATCACATAGAATCACGGTGGCTTCCATCTCCAGATTGAACAGACTTGTCAACAACTTCTGAAGCCATATGGCTTCACAATTGGCGAAACATGCTGCAATGTATTATGTTTCTGTCGTGCTGAGAGAAATACTAGATTGCTTCATGCTTTGCCATGAAGTCATGGATGAACCCAAACTGAAACAACATCCTGAAGTGCTCTTTCTATCTGAGACACTTCCAGCCTAATTTGAATCAGTATAACCACGCAGTCTGAAGTCATGATCTCCAGTATAACAGAGACCATAAGCCAATGTACCCTTAAGGTATCTCATCACATGCTTTGCAATCACAAGGTGAACATGTCTGGGCTCCACCAGATACTGACTCAAGGTGTTCACAACAAAGCATATATCTGGCCTGGTATTTGTCAGATACATCAATGAACCAATAATTTATCTGTACAAAGTAGCATCAACCAACTCTAATGAAGTATCAACCAGGAGTTTCAAGTTTGTTTCCATGGGTGTGTTCATGGCTTTACATTCCAACATGTCAAATCTCTTAAGAATTCCAACTGCATACTTCCCTTGGTTAAGGAAGATCTTCTCTGGGCTCTACCAAACTTCAAGACCTAAGAAATAATGCATCAACCCTAGGTCTTTCATCTCAAACTCTACAACAAGCTTCTTCTTGCAATCTGTGATGAGGTTTTCTTCCCCTGTTAAGAATAAGTCATCCACATATAGTAGTAATATAATTGGTTCATCATTCATAACCTTGAAGTAAAGGTTAGAATCAACTTTACTTTTGGTAAAGCCTAAGCTCGTCAGGAAACTATCAATTCTTCCATACCAAGCTCTAAGATCTTGCTTCAACCCATACAGAGCTTTCTTCAACCTACATACATGAGTCTTTCTATATTCAACTTCAAACCCTTGTGGTTGTTCTATATACGCTTCTTCTTCAATAACACCATTTAAGAAGGTTTTTTTCACATCCATCTGGTGTAACTTCCACTTCATTTTAGCTGCAAGAGCTATGACGGTTCTGATAGAAGTGTATATGGCTACAAGAGTGAATGTTTCTTCATATTCAATACCTTCCTTCTGAGAAAATCCATGAGCCACAAATCTTTGCTTATGTTTTTCAATACTTTCGTCTATTGCATGTTTTATCTTGTATATCCACTTGGAAGATACCATATATTTGTTCTTTGGTCTGGAAACTACTTCCCATACATCATTCTTTATAATGGACTAGTATTCTTTTGTCATGGCATTCATCCATTCTTTCTTCTGAATGGCTTCTTCAAAGCAAGTAGGTTCATTTTCTAAGAGATCACACATCAACTCCATATAGCTGGAGAATGGCTTAGGTTTCTTGCTTTGTCTCATGGTTCCTTCTGGGGCACCATACTTCTTTGCATCGTCAATAATTTCTCTCGCCCAAGCTGGCTTTCTCTTGTGAGAGATTGTCATACGGGGAGGTTCTTGAGATTCTATCATATCATGATCTTTTGGAATCTCATCAGGGGTAATTGTAACTTCCCTCACTGGTTCTGCAACTCTGGGAGCTACAGGTTCTTCTTCATATACTTCTTCAAGCTGACATTTTCTTAATCTTTTGAGTGTGGCATCTTCATCAAAGGTTACATCTCTGTTGATCTCAATATGATGGTAACTTGGTATGTAAATTATGAAGGCCTTAGAGACCTCATAGTATCCAACAAAAATTCCCTTCTTTCTTGAAGGATCCAACTTAGTTCTCTTTTCTTTTGGAATGTGTACAAATACTGGACAACCAAATATTTTGAGATGGCTTACTTTTGGCTTCTTTTCGGTGAGCATTTCTTTGGGATTTTTTACTCCAAGTGCACTATGGGATAATTTGTTTTGGACATATATTGTTGTTCTTGTTGCTTCAGCCCATAAGTGCATTGAAAGATATTGATCGTGAATCATAGTCTTTACTACTTCCATAATTGTTCTATTATTTCTTTCTGCTACACCATTTTGTTGAGGATTATAGGGAGTGGTGAGCTCCCTCTTAATCCCAACATCTCTACAAAAGCTTCCAAATTCATTTTAAGTGTACTCTCCTCCATTGTCTGACCTAAGTATCTTGATTTTCCTTTCGGAGAGGTTTTCTACCAAGGCTTTGAATTTCTTGAACTTTCCAAGTACTTCATCTTTTGATTTCAAGAAATAAACCCAACTCTTACGAGAGTAATTATCAATAAAGGATACATAGTATACATACCCACTTAAAGAGGTTGATGACATTGGACCACATACATCTGAGTGGATAAGCTCCAAGATTCCTTCTTCTTTACTCTCGCTCTTTGGAAAGGGATAATTTATGTTCTTTCCTTGTGCACATCCCTTGCATACACCTTGATAATCAACCTTTAATTCTGGTAAACCTGTAACTACCTTGCTTACATATGGTAAGGCTTTGTAGTTAATGTGAGCTAGTCTTCTATGCCAAAGTTCACAAGGACTTTCAGTAGAGTGAGTTAATGCTACGTCTGAGTGACCTTTTAACATGTACAATCCACCTTCTTATGTTCCAATAACAACTGCATCTTCTATGGTTTTTCCTTTAGGCCACATAGGAACTCTACCATCTATGAATGAAACCCTGAAACCTTTCTTATCTAGAGTTGAGATAGAAAGTAAGTTCTTTGTCAAACCTGGTACATAAAGTACTTCCTTCATTCTCATTGGAGTTCTTGAATCAAGTTTGTAGGTGGATTCTCACATTCATTTGATAGGGTACTGATAATCATCTCCTAGTGAAACTTTCTGGGGGAAGTCTTTTTTTGTAAGACTAGAGAGAATGTCTTTCTGACCTTTCATGTGCTTAGAGGCACCGCTATCTATGAGCCAAGTATCCTCTCCAGGTGTCACGGATCCTGAGAGGGATGAAAACAAAACATAATCTTCAATCTCTTCTTTAGTTAACTTCTTGGGTGGCTCATCATCTTCAGCTGCATGGGAATGATGTCTTTTGTTATTTATCTTCTTGTATTCTTCCCTTTTGGTAGGACAATGTGTCTCATCTTATCACAATGATAACATTGATAAGAGGAGGAATATTTTCCCTTTCTTTGACCCTTATGATATTTCTGGAATCTCTTTGGAGGGTGAGATTCTTTATCAAAGTGGGTCTCCTTTTGAAAATGAGATTTTTTCTTTTCTCCTTTAGCATGAACAACTATAGCTTGATATTCATCTCTTAATAAGACGACTTCTCGGTTGGCTACTCTTGTTTCTTCTTGAACACATTCTTCCCATAAACTGTCAAATTGGAGTTTCTCTTTTCTTGCACAAATAGTTTGGATGAAGGCATCCCAAGGTCTTGTGAGACCATTAAGAGTTGTCATTATGAGTTCATATTCATCTAAGTTGTCTCCAATTGCTTCTAATTGTTC
>JASDQU010026976.1:0-12016 GCA_032191745.1 Picea mariana
TGTATATTGTATTGTAAACAATGTAACACAATGAATGAATATAATATATGTTGGTTTTCCCAGTTTGGGTTTCCAGGGGAAAAATCTCTGTGTAATGTTTGTATTTGCCATTGTATATTTTTTATTCTTTTCTGAATATCTTTTTACAGTAGACATTGCACAAGGTTAGAATTTACAGCCTCTAGCACACCACCACCTGGTCCTCTCTCGGGTGGAGGTCCCCCACCAACTATCTGGACCTGGAGGCAACCGCCCAGTCATCATCGCATATGCTACTGCTGCTCTCCGGAACACGGTCTGCCACACCAATGGGATGCCCACGCATTTCTCTAGGACTCCCTCGTCTTGAATTCGTGACCACATGCCCTCGGGCACTCCCTATAGCACCACCTCCAAGCGACGACGAATGTCCTTGAACTCTCCCCCGGCCTCGGCCGGAGGAGCATGTGAAGTGCCTACCCCCGAATCATCAAAATGACACCTCTGACCTACTCTCCCCCCCTCAGCCAGTCCCACAACACCCTCATCCCGTCGTCGTCTCTCCCCGACCCGTGGCTCTCCTTGTGGCGGTCTCACTGGCTCTTTGACTAGCTTAACCTCTCGGCCGCGTGGTCCCACATCTGCACACACAACACAAAAATGATAGCATCAATGTCCATCCACACATAAAACTCTATATAATATACTATCTAACTCATCAAATAAATTACATCCACATACCTCTCCAGTCAAACACCTCACTAGGGGGAAGCACCATCTCTGGGTCCTCCTGGAAGTCTATCCCACTGTAAGGGTACTGGAGAATAATTTGTGGCATTTGACGCCACACTTGTGCAATCTCGAGTGTAAAATAGTGCCCCCCTTCCTCACCACCATGGTGAACCAAGATCACCCCCCACCACCTCAGTTGCAGCTCTTGCATCCTAGGTGCACCCAAAAGCACTCTAGGGTGCAACATCGACCCCCGCTCTAAGAACCACGCCACCAATATAGACCCAAAGGTGAACTCCCTTGAGTCTGCAACACGACATCTGTCAAGCTACCCTACCATCTTGGCTTGCAACATCAAGCCCCAGGAAAAATGCTCACCTGCCAGTGCCCTCTGCATCACCCTCAGCTGACCCCCACCGATCTGCTGAGTCACAAGATACCCATATACTCTCACTATCATCGTTGCCACGCAATGATGTACAAGGGCATCCATCGCCCCAATACTAACCATAGAACTTGACATGAAGTTCTCCCCTAGACAGTACCTCTGGGCTAGGGTAACCAACTGCCCATCCCCCGGTAGCACAGGATCCACCGGTAACGGAGTTTCCCGAAAAGGGAGCCTAGTTAGAAAGTATTTATCTTCCACTGCTGTGAAGGCTAGATCCTCACCCTGCATTAGGAAGCAATGCCGATCCGGATCCAACATCCTAATGAGGAACTGCAATAAAAACTCCTAGGCCCGTATCAGGGGGCACTCAAAGAACTTCAGCAGCCCACAAGCTACCAAAGTATCACGGACCATCGACTCCTCATTGGTCACTGCCTCCCTCAGGCGTGACCAATCCCTCTCCCTCCAGTGAACCAACATCATCTAGACTGGTCACCTGCATCCACATAGAAAGTACTCGATCAACACACATCAACCATAAAAACATCTGCAAAATCTCCCAAAATCAATCAAATCAAGTTTTTACACTTTTTAGCTTTGCCTCCAAGGCACAACTGTTTTTCCCCACAGGCACACACATATGCGTTCCTGTTTATCCCACAGTCGTGCACTCATGCACACCTATCAGTGACACATGGGTGCACACATGCGCCCCTGTCACATAAACAACCACCCCTTAGGGCACGACTGTTGGTCACACAGTTGCGCACACATGCACACCTATTAGGAACACAACCGCGCACGCATGTGCAACTGTGACCCACATAGGCGCGCACTCCATGCACACCTATTCTCCTCTCCTATGCGCCCCCTTGCACGGCTGTCCAAAATATAGTCGTGCACTCATGCACTAACATCCCTTGATTTCCCGTGCACTAGTGGGCCCACACTCACTAAAACCCCTTGTACAGCCCCCATAGAACCCTGCCCAAAAAACAAACCCCTAAGTCCTATGCAGGAGGATACAACAACTAACCTGAAACTCGCAGATCCTGGAACGATTGTCTCGATCACCCAAAATCTCCAAATCTCCTCTCAAATTGCTCATCCACTCACTAAGATAGAAGGTACAAATGAGGTGGCATTATGGGCCCTACAACTATATATAGTCCATTTTGCCAAACTTCCAGACTGAATTCTGGGAGCTCCGAATGTCCATTTTTCGATCCGTCTTTAGCCATGGCACCAGAATCCCCCCACCTATACAATCATATTCCCCGGGCCACTTTCCACTCCTAGGCCTCGGGGAGATTTTTTTACCATACTCACACTTAGGTACGCATGCTTACATACACATCTTGTTGAATAACAGTTAAATTTTCTTTATCTTCAGATATTGTTCACGTCGGGTATTCAGTTTTCATGTGTGCAGGTACTTGGTCATCCTCCATCCGTGCTACCTTTTTAGGTATATCATCGATACTGGCATGTAGTCACTCCCTCTAAATATCATTTTCATCTCCAATAACACACTCTGACACTTACCTATAGGGTCCATATGTCTGGCTCTGCAGTACTGTCACCTCCACTGCATTTTGGTACTGTCACCTGGTAACCCTTTTACCCACATGAGTTGTCCCATTCATAGTCTCCCTTGGCATTTCGACACTCATGTTGCTTTTACCCTTTAGAGATGGGAATCCCGTTAGTTTTACGCATTTTTTGAGAATCAGTCCCATACTCCTTCTCCTCGTTTTGCTAACTTACCCAATGGAATCCCAGGTTACCTCATCATGGTTCTATGTTGACTGCACTTCCACAGTATCATTCACCAACCACTGCATCCACCATCAGTTTTCCCATCTGCAGATTGTCCCCCATACATTTACCTAATACAAAAACCCAGCTATGGGGCCCCCATCCTCCACTTATGTTTCCAAGCACCTTGCACCATCATCAGGCCAAGCCATCTTACACTGGGGCACCCATTTCTGTATCTACACAAACATCCCAAACCATTCTTTATTCTTTCAACAATTGTACAAAACCCCTTTTCCTGCATTTACATAGATTTCTGTTGTTGCCTTTAACGACCTTCCCTTTTTTTTTTGGCAAAGCAACCCTTGTCGCCCTTGGTTGGAGCATTTTCTCACTTCCTCTCCTCAATGACATTATCCATCAAACTCGAGTATTGTATAGTCCATACACCTTTTTTATCTTTGTGTTTGTCCATTTTGTCATGCCTCTGGCACACCTTACCCTCGTCTAGTCGTCCCCTGACACTAGAGCCAGTTTTACAATTGCTGCAACTTTACACATCTCCCCAACCAAGGGCAGTCTTGAGTCTTACCACATCTTGACTTCGTCCATGTAACTCATTTGTTCCTACTCTCATCCAGTAGATTTCATGAAGCCCTCTGCTTCTTGGAGTCACGTCTCCCTTTCTGTTGACATCAACACAGTTTCCAGAAGGGCAACAATATCTTGACTCTCATTACTGTTACAATGAGGAGTCTTGGACGGCATAGGGAAAACCACCATTGTTCCCTATTGTCATTGATCCCCCTAAAATTTGAGTTCAAAAAATATTTGATGTTACGGTGGGTCTTACTTTGTGACTATTTCAGTTGTTTTATTTAGTCAAAGACCTCTGGAAATTGATAGACTATTAATGTCTGCACGTTATCGACACTTCTCACATGTGTCCTTATCCTTTTTTCAGAGTTTTTTTCACCATCAAAAGTGTCCTTAGCCATTATCAAACCGCCCCCAAGGGTTCTGCAATCATCTACACAAACACACAACTTCAGTCACTGTATCACACATTTTTTGAGTTACACGACACGAGCATGGGGCATGTCCACCTCGTTTGTACACAATTTTATTTTTCCACACCTCGGGAAAGGTTTGGATCTTACAGGTTCCCCTCTCCTTCCAATGGATCACTCTTTACAATCCCCACAACAATCTTTCTTACAAAGGTACTCTCAGTAGAAGAAACATTGATCAATTTCGGCTATACGTATGCTCCTAACCTCATCCATCAGGGGGAATTTGTTATCACCGGAATTTCATCCGCAAATGGTTATAGGAATCCAGCATCTTCAAGACACATATTAGTTCACCCATGGACCAAAAATGTATTTCCAAAAGGCCCAAAACTATACAATCAACAATAAAATCAGCATGTGCTAAGACTACACAGGGAGTGTGCGCACATGCGCCATTCAGAAACATAGGAAAAAGCACACATGCACACGATGCGCTACTGTGGACACAAAAAACCACACATCCCTCAAAACAACGCATTTATGATATTGGTCGGCCTTCCACCCACTTCTGGTTCAGCTTCCAATTCGATTTGACACCCAAATCTTGGCTGAATCCGGCTGGGTGGCTAGTCAAAGACCTAAGGGTGCCCTAAATGGCCCCTTGTTCACACTAAAATCTGGTTGAATAATGCCTCAAAGTTATGCTATAAAAGGAAGCCATGGGTGCACTACATTTTCAAGGAATTCATTTGTATTGTTATGTTGTTGATATTCTCTTGGAGGATCCTCTTTC
Organism: Picea mariana; assembly: GCA_032191745.1. Taxonomy (NCBI): domain Eukaryota; kingdom Viridiplantae; phylum Streptophyta; class Pinopsida; order Pinales; family Pinaceae; genus Picea; species Picea mariana. The sequence goes on from JASDQU010026976.1 coordinate 4,667, forward strand.
CTCATCAAGAGTATGCTAGCACCATTGCACTTAGCCATTCATATCACCTCTAGAATGAATGTGCTTTGGATTCTCTTCACCATTTCATCCTAGTTCCTCATTTGTAAGAAGAGCTCAATATTTGGGGGTCCAAGAGCCCTCCCTTGGAGGAAAAGGGGACCCAAAGTCTCCCTTTCTTTTCGGTGTTTTCTTTCCACTAATACAATCCTTTCCATTGGTGGCATGAGTCTTGTTTGCTCCTTGTTCTTATGTTCTTATGCACCATAGTTTAATTGTTTTTATCATTCTTAGTTTAATTTTTTGTTTATCTTTTATGCTTTATCTTTCTAACCCTTTCCTTTACTGTTGTCTTGCCTAGCTACCCAACTAGGCTTGTAATCATCTCTATGTTTCCCATTTAGGGGACAAAAGAGGTGCAAATATGAGCACAATAATTCTTTATTAATGTCTGGCCAAATGGCTGATTGCACCACATAAAAAAAGTACAAAAACTGGTAGAGTGAATATTTTCGTACAAAGACTAGAAGATAGAGTTTAGATGAATGAGAGATAAAAAGAGAGAGTGTATGTTGCAGTTGCAAAAGATCCAACCCATAATATTGAGGAGACCACTCCAATATATAGGCCAAGAGGGTGCACTTCCCAAGAGGAGAAAAGGAGGGAACACATGTAAGAAAAGAGGAAGGTAGGGCACATAGAGAGAGTGAGTGTGAGTAAAGATAGAATTCACATGAGATAAGCGAGAGTCTAAGGCACACTCGTGAGCTAATAATGATAAAATAGGTGTGTGGAAGGAGAATTAAGGGCTTAGGAACATGTGAAAGAGTGAATGGAGGAGTAGTGTGCCCTAAAAGATAGGGAAGGTGTTGGAAATTTGGTTGTCATTGATGTCAACCTTGATAGATAGGTGAAGTATCATTGATTGATTGGTTTGAGAAGCATTTTTAATATTGGACATAATGTTATGAAGGTGACTTGAATGCCAAATATTGTCAATATTGGACATAATGTTATGAAGGTGACTTGAATGTCAATATAAGGATAATATTAACTAAATATATTGTATGAACTTGATGTACTCATCCTAGTGGCAATATGGTCTATGGTGGAATGTGTTATTAAAATCCATGCACAAAAGAAGAAACTGTCTGGACAAAAAGGGTAAATGGAGAATCCACTATGGATCCATACAAGTCACAGAGTTAATAAGTCTGGTATAAAAGTCTCAGTAAGAAAATTTTTGACCAGTCAAGCCTTAACTCGAGTTAGAAATAATTGTCTCGACCAGTCAAACCTTAAGTTGAGTCGAAACAATTAAATAGGTCAACTCAACTAACCAAATGCAAGGATAAAGGATCAAAGTCGAGTGTTTCAATAAAATGCAGTAGATATCAAGAAGTCTGGTATAAACATCTCAGCAAGAAGTTGAAATTGAAAAAATTAAAGGTCGAAGTCAAACAAAATGCTGTAGATATCAAGAAGTATGGTATAAACATCTCAGCAATAAGTTGAAGAAGCCAAAATTGAAAAAGTCGAAGGAAAATTAAGTTGGAAGATACAAGTTGGCCAAAACAAGTCGAGACGACCAAAGTCGAATTACAGAAGTCATTTTTCTTCTAAATCGAGTCGGTCCAAGTAGAAGTGAAGTAAATCACCTCGAAGGTTGAAGTCAAAGAAAATTGAGTCGGGAAATACAAGTCATCCAAAGAAATTTGGGTGAACAAAGTCAAATTACTCAAGTCAGTTTTCTTCTAAGTTGAGTCGGTCCAAGAAAGAAGTAAACTAAATTTCCCCAAAGGTCGAAGTCAAAGTAAACTTAAATCAAGTCGGGTCGAGGTTGAAGAAATTTGGGTCGACTGAAATCGAATTACTCAAGTCAAATTTATTCTAGTTGAGTTGACCAAAATATGTTTGTCGGTCGAATAAAGAATAAAATACAAAAAAGGGTGAGACCAAGTCGAATCTTTAGTGACTAGCAATTTTAAAGGGATCCGATTTTAATATCCACCATCAAGTAAAATGTTTACAAGTTGAGTTTAACTAGTCACCAACAAAGGAAATATATAGAGGTCTATTTAGACATTTATGAAAAGGTAAAATGGGTTGAAATCGATCTGGCATCTGACGCTGGAAGGAAAATCTGGGCAAGTTGATTTCAAAGAATCGCCTGTACCGACCACCTCACAGATTTTATTGAAAAATTTATTTTTGTCGGCTAATTAAGTATGTTCTGCACAAAACCCACGTCATATAATTTTAAAATTTGTTTCCATCGCTCCATAATATCATACAAAAATAGTTATCTAATTTGCTGTATGAAAATCAATTAGTAAAAGTTACCATTTGTGTTAATTAAATGAAGGGGTGCAATGTTTCATTTCAAAAGGACACATTGTTTCAAAGTGGCACCCTTTGGAGGAATATATAAGCAAAGGAATACAAAGGGAAGAAGTGTGTCTCAGTGGATTGAATGAAAGTTCATATATATATATATATATATATATATATATATATATTCATTCATTCTATCAGGTTGGTGCTTGTTTACAAGCTGAGTCTTGTCATGAGGATTAGATTTCTCACATCTTAGTTGGATATGAGATCAATAAGTTGGGTCTTGTTATGAGGTTTGGATTCCTCATTTCTCAGTTGGATCTGAGAACTACAAGTAGGGTCTTGTATCAAAGAGTTGGATATCTCATATTCAGTTGAAGTTGAGATATTAAATGATTGATTTTATTTGTATTCATTCAAGTTAAATAAATAAAAGAATGATATTTTTATCTACTTCATACAATTTGTGTTATATATGTTTATGAATAATTAATTGAACTGCATATATCTTATTTAATTAATTTAGTTAATCTATGAAAGTGTGAAAAGTAGCCAAAATTTCCAGACATTGATTCACCCCCCCTCTTAGTGTCAATGTGTGTTTCCAACAAAAGGCGCAAGAGAAGAAAGAAACACATGGGATTAATGGGTTAAGTGAAGGAGAGTTAATATGGTGCATGCTAAAGAAGGTGTGCAAAGGTGGAAGGGAGTGAAGTTAACTTGGAGAGGGATCCACGCACAAGCAAACATCTATGCGTGTAGGGAGAAGAAGAGTAGAATAGGGGTGCACACATGTGGAAGAAGAGGAGATCAAGGGCACATGAGGATAGAAGTATGAGAGGGAGGAAACATGTGTTGCACGAAATCGAAATTAGTCAACGCTCCCCGGTGTATCGTGACAAGGGACTAATCGCCTCTCATGGATCCTTGAAATCTGGCGGTGGTGAGTTTCTCAATCAACTGCAGGTTTTGGTGTAACGACAACCATACTACCAACAACATATGTCAAGGGTTTAAATGAGATGGCTAGTGCATGGGAGGAGGAAATAGAAGGAAGGATGGGCATGGGAGGTGTAATTAATGGAAGAGGAGGAGTTAATCAAGGAAGGAGGCATGCACATGGCAGAGGGAGAAATGCACCCTAATTAATAGGGACTTAAGTCCCATGTGGGAGGATAAGAGATAATGCATGGAAAGTGAAATAGATGATAAGTGAAGTGACAAAAAAACAAGTTTGAGTGTTAATTAACTCAACACGCCAATTAGACATGTGCCACCTCACCCACACGCCCTCCTTGTTAATTAATTTCCTTATTTCTTGAAAAGTGTACCCCCTTTAATGATTATTCCATTCAAGTGCCACATGTCACACCCTCATACTTCCATTTGTCAGAGTCTGACTCTACCACTTGTAACCTTGGAAGGTGACCACCCCTGCTATAAATAGTAATTGATAAAAATAGGCGTCTAACCCTAGAAAATAGGAAATCACCAAATGTGTTTGGGATGACTAGGAGACCACTGCCAAATGTTGTATGTCTAAAACAAACACTGCTAAAAACATAATCTCATTGCATGTCAATGATATCATACTCATTGGATTCAATATTCTGTGAGGGTTCTAAATATGTAATCATAATTGACATGCAAGCCCTAATACTCCATCTGATAAAAATAGAAAATACTCACATGTTATCCCAAAAAAGGCTCACTAGACTTAGAATGTCTCTAGGATCAATACTGTAAGATTAGAATCTTGATCCGAAGCCCATAACTCAACCTTCTAAAAATAGAAAGTTCCTGCATGATCCTCGGAAAAAGTGTCATTGGGTTCAGAATCATGCAAGGACCAATACTGTATGCTCAAACTTGACATGCAAGTCTTCGGTCATCGTCTCCTAAAATGTAGGGCACTTGTTAATAATAGCAATCTCTCTCAAATCCATGTGAAACTGTGCTAATCTGTCTCTACAACAAAAATCACCACAACACCAATTTTGTACCTGTCTCTAAAGGGAACCAAACCTTGGCTCAAAAAAATGCTTAACCTGGGTCAACTGTCTGAATTCCAGCCAAAATAGGTTATGCTGGCTCTTAACCCTATGGTTCTCCAAGTGTGAAAATCTAACGGTTAACACCAAGGCAATGACAATGATCCTAACAGAATGTGTAGAAATCCCAATACAAAGGGGACCCACCTATAATGCTAAGTTAAGCTTCACAACACGATTCATTAGACAACATCACATCAAATAAATATTGTAACATTCTTCATAACATCAATTGACTTTATAATTTTTCCTAAGTATACCAAGGTAGGCCAATATTACCCCTATTAAGTGTGCCAATGCCTAGGGAAACAAGTATTTCCTAAATTCCTAAGTTAGACATAGGCAAATGATGATTAATTAATCGAAAGGGAAGGGGAAACTTTATGAATTTGACCCTCAAAGCCATTTTTTTTGGATGGATTAAGGTATATAACTGGCCCAACTAGCCTTTTTGGCTAGGAATCTTCATTTTCTTTACGAAACCTTTGAGTGGGAGCTTATTTTCTTAGAGTTACCACTTCAACTCTTTTTTATTCGTCCCCTTTCTTTGTTTTTTCTAGTCCTTTTCTTTAGATAATGCCTTTTAGCATAGGATTTTAGGGGTTAGGCCTTTTAATGAAGTGACATAACTCTAGCTTATTATTTTATTTCATATATATATTTACCTCTTCACCTCTAGATTTTTCTTAGTCTTGCACTATTCTTCAAATTATTATCCACAAGGAAACGACCTTGCTGAGTCTAACAAAATGTTTTTGATTGCCATTATTAAGAAAACCGTGGGTGATAACAAGAAGAGTTGGGATAACAAACTCAAGTACACTCTTTGGGCTGATATAATCTCAAAGAAGAATTCCATTGGACATAGCCCCTTTGAGTTGATATATGGGATGAGAGTTAATTTTCCTATTCATTTATAACTTCCTATGTACCACTTTCTTGAACGATTCACTAGTGATAAAGAAGCCTTGCAAACAAGAATTAATTAGCTATTCAAGTTGGATGAAAAAAGAATGACAACTTTTGACCATTTGGTAGGCAATCAAGGTCAAGTTAAAAGAACTTTCAGTAAGAAGGCTAGGCTAATGCACTTTGAATCAAGTGATGTTGTGAAGAACAATGAAGAACAATGCAAGCCTAAGCAAAAAATAGCTAGAGGTGAAGAGCCAAAAGATAAATGAAATAAAATAATAATATAGAGCTCTACCACTCCATTAAAATGACTAACCCCTAAATTCCTATGCTAAAAAATACATTATCTAAAGAAAAGGACTAGAAAAAGAAAAAATAAATAAAGAAAGGGGATGAATAAGAAAAGAGTCGAAGTGGTAACTCTAAGAAAATAAGCTCCATCTCAAAGGTTTTGCAAAGAAAATGAAGATTCCTAGCCAAAAAGGATAGTTGGACTAGTTATAGACCTTAATTCATAAAAAAATAATGGCTTTGAGGGTCAAATTATTAAAATTTCCCCTTCCCTTTCCATTAATCAATCATCATTTACCTATGTCTAACTTTGGAATTTATGAAATACTTGTTGTTCTAAGCATTTACACACTCAATATGGGTAAGGTTGGCCTACCTTGGTGTACTTAGGAAAAATTATAAATTTAATTGATGTTATGAAGTATGTTGTAGTCATTATTTGATGTGATGTTGTCTAATGACTTGTGTTGTGAATCTTAACTTATCATTATAGGTCGGTCTTCTCTATATTGGGATTGATGCACATTGCCTTGGGATCCATGTCATTTCCCTAGGATCCATGACAACATAGTGAATGATGACGAGGAAACCATTTCATCATGCATCATTTTCCACCTCAATTTCATGTACACTTGGTGCATCATTAAGTGTGTTTGGATTTTACAACACTATTCCCTAGCACATGTGGGGGACGACACCCTTTCTCTCTCTTCATTCTCACATGTGTATTTTTGAGATATATTGTACTTGTTCACATGTGTGGACACACTTTGGAGCTTTATTTCTACTCACATGTGCCTCTAGAGGATTCTAGAAGGGGGCACACTTCATTTTGACCTTTTCCCACATGTGTGAGGGTTTATAGAGCCTTCTAGAGGAACACTCTTTCTCTCTCTTCACTCCACACATGTGGAAGGGATTTACTACATTATTTTATGGGTTAGTTGATGGAGAACTTGACTTTGGAGAGCATATTTGACTCCAAACATGTGGAGTTGGTTAAGGTTTAGTTGGACTGATTGATGACTCATCTAGTTGTCATATGTTAGTTGGATACCACTTGTATTGAGCACATGGTATTGCTCAAACCCATGGATTGTATTTGATGTTTTTTGAGCCTCTATCACTTGTAAAAAAGGATCTTATTTTAAGATGTTGGGAATAAAGTGATGACTTCTTGGATATCTTGGTGTGATATATTCTATTTCTTCAAAATTTTTCTTCCTTGCTTTATTTTTTATGACAAGAGTATAAGAAACTTTTGATGAGATAAGGTATTTTGCTAGATAATCGATCAAGCAAGGTATGGCAATGAACCTATATTATTTCCTATACTTGGTTAGATCTAATTTATTTTACTAAAGATGACTGTTTAGGGCTTTGTCTTTCAACATATGGTTAGCCTAATTTCTCTTACAGTTTCCAAGGTTTGATTTGGCCACATGATCTAACCCTCCTTGAAGATTTTCTTAGACTTTTTGTGTCATAGATTGATGCTCTTACATGCTCACTTGTTGGTGTGGGAGACCTCAACACTTCTAGGGAAAGGGGAGTATTGCTAAGGAATACAAGGACTCCACACACAATGGTAAGGAAACCTCCACTATTCTTCTTGAACATTTTTTTTTTTTTTTTAATTTCCATTTAATCCATTTATGATTACAACATGACTACAAGGGACTTATAGTCCACAACATACTTCATAACATCTTCAATATACTTATAGTCCACTCACTTCACCAACATGGATACTTGCAGAATT
>JASDQU010026978.1:0-13370 GCA_032191745.1 Picea mariana
GACTGCAGATTTCCTCCAAGATCATAAGTTTCACATATGTAATTCTCCTCTTCTCTTCACCATTAGAGCTTGCTTATATAGGTTGGAAAGAGGCTAACCACTTGAGTTATGTTTAGAACCAGTTAGGAACCTCTTCCTTGATTGAGAGATCTTTTGACAAAACAAAGAATTCGAGCTTAACTGCCTCCTAAACTCGAATGATTCTCCCCTTATTCTTCTCGCCGGGATAACAGTTCACCCAGAATAGGGAGCGCTTTTTTAGAGAGGTCACAGAGTGCTATAACGCTTCCAGAAAGGTCTAGAGAAGTGCCAGCGCTCCAAATTTGGGTAACGCTCCTGCAAAGGGGTGGAAAAGCACTATAATGCTCCTCAGCCATGGTGGAGGGGTGCCAACGCTTCTCAGGTAGTGTTAGAGGAGCGTTCCCCTTCAAAAACCCTGATTATGAAGCCTTCTAAGATGTCAAGAGATGTTTGACCTCAGTAGACCAGTTTTCTTCCTTCAAATTGAGTAAATGAGGTGTTTCAAGCGTCTCCGTGATGTCGTCATTAAGGTACCATGATTCAACAGTATTTNTGACAAAACCAAGAATTCGAGCTTAACTGCCTCCTAAACTCAAATGATTCTCCCCTTATTCTTCTCGTCGGGCTAACAGTTCACCCAGAATAGGGAGCGCTTTTTCAGAGAGGTCACAGAGTGCTATAACGCTTCCAAAAAGGTCTAGAGAAGCGCCAGCGCTCCAAATTTGGGTAACGCTCCTGCAAAGGGGTGGAAAAGCACTATAACGCTCCTTAGCCATGGTGGAGGGGCGCGAGCACTTCTCAGGTAGTGTTAGAGGAGCGTTCCCCTTCCAAAACCCTGATTATGAAGCCTTCTAAGATGTCAAGAGATGTTTGACCTCAATAGACCATTTTTCTTCCTTCAAATTGAGTAAATGAGGTGTTTCAAGCGTCTCCGTGATGTCGTCATTAAGGTACCATGATTCAACAGTATTTACGACATCCTTATGGCCAACTTGCGACATTTGCGACAAGTTGTGCAAGATTTGTGACACTTGCGACAAGTGAGAGGTATGTGCGACACTTATCCAGGTGAGTGATTTGGATGTGTAACACAAGTGAGCCCAGCGAACAGAAATCGGGAGGCGTCGTCTGCAAAAAGAACAATTGTCTCACCGAGGCGGGCATACCCATGCTCAGGATAGGATAAACTCATGGATACCAATCAAATACATTGTATATCCATGTCATATAACTATATAAAGTGTAGCCGTGAACAATACACATCGGAACTACATCTCTAAATCGAAGAGATATAGATGTAGAGTATCCATCTTCTTAGAAGATGATAAGGCCTGATGGTTGGAGATGAGGTCTTCAGAGATCGAGAAACAACTTCAAAATATTCAAAACTCAGGTAGGAGTGTAATATGAGTGTATGAATTTACTACCCATAGGTCTTTGATGACTCATTGGTCATGGACTAGAGAATCTTGATGATCAGACTAAAGGCTTCATTGATTTCGAACAAAGACTTGATCGGACGTTCAGGATGACCGGGTATGAGGGCAAGAGACAAATTGTAGAGGGGATGACTTAGGCATGGTAAAAACTTCCCTTGGACAATAGCACAACAAATGATGAGACTCAGGCAGCATGGCATTAATCATAATTTTACGAGGCAGGAGGCAACGCAAACTCTCCATATGTTTGGAAGAATAACCAAACGGAGGAGGACACAGCTCTATGTAGTGAGAACTTCCTAAGGTCTTATTAAATCCCAGAGTTTGATGAACAAACAGATAGATGTGCTTTATCCAAGGGTGACTTATTGTGTTTCCAATAAAGAAAATACTTTTCCCTTCCTCTTTTTGGGGTATATGTGATTTTTTTTGTTTTTTGTTTTCAATGATTTTGGAAAAAAGAATGAAAGAATGTTACATTACAATGGAGGAATGAGTGTTACAAACATACAAGTTCAAGGCACAAGGACAAGACTGATGTTCAGAACAATGACACTCGGGAAAAATCCTCCAGGGGACAAAGGTGTCAAGACGTAGAGACAAAGTGCTACAAGGCTTGTGTATAAGCTATGCTTCAGATGGTTCAGTTGAGAGAAACATGGAGCCAACATTTAGACCAAAGACGTAGGTATGAAAACACGGTTAACAAAACACACAATGGTAATGTCCTTCGATGTAAGTTTAACGAGCCCAAAGAAGGTAAGTTCGATGGTTTTTTCATATTTAGAGAGTCTAAAAAAATGTAAAAGCAGACTCCATTAGGGTACCTTTTTCGAATGTAGTCTAGTCGGTTTGAAAAAGGGGTAAACTGGCACCAACAAGACGTCTATTCAAAACCATTTTAATGAGTGTGATAAAGACAAGATCACTCGGCCATTTTTTCATTTTTAAGGACTTTGAAAAAAGCTTAACTACGGATTCCGTCAGGAATGTTCTTTTGGACTAGTTTAACAAGTGTGAAAGAATAAGGTCACTCAATGATCTTTTCAATTTTAGGGAGTCTAAAAAGAGCTTAACTATGGATTCTGTGGGGGTTGCTTCTTCGTAAATTTAGTCCCTCAGGCCCGAAAAAGGGTTAAAATGATACCTAAGAGTACTCTTCTAAAGAAATGAAGTTCTTTAGAGTATACCTTTGTCGGTACAGTTTACCATCCAGACCGAAAAGGGGGTAAACTACTGTCGGACATACATGACTTCAAATTCTAGTTTAACGAGTGTGAAAGGCCACAAGATCGCTTGGAAATCTTTTCATGTTTATAGGGTCTGAAAAGGGCTTAAAAGAAGACCCGTTATGTCTTTTGGGAGTCCCAAGGGTCAGGTCAAGAGTGAAAAGGAATCATGCAAATGAGGCTCAAACTCATAATCCGGAAACACAACAAGGACTCCTGAGCCTGCAGTGATTAGAGATAGCATGGACACCATAATGCAACCAAGATCTACCAAGGGCATCCATGTTCCGGTAAGCTCTACCACCAACTCGCGACACTTATAAAGAAGCAATGATGGTTCAGTGTCACAGCTTGATGGGATCAATCCTATGGCAAAGGAAAAAAGACAACGAGATACAAAAGTCAAGGTAGAAACCTAACCTACATGCTCAAGTTGATCATCTAAAAAAAATTCCACGGACTGTCAAAATTTACCCAAAAATCCAAAAAATTGTCTCGATACCCAATCATACCCCTCCAATGCAACTCCTGAATCACTCTAAATGGTTTTTGTTTTAAAGAAAATGATAAAGGGGGCCAAAAAAATGACAAAAAGAGGCCAAAAAGTCTATAAATAGAAGCTGACAGCTCATTATCACCATTGTTGATTTGGAAATTGACTCTGGAGCCAAAAAAACTCCTTTGATAAAAGTGGTGATTCCGGGAGCTACAGTGGACAAAACGACCCTCTGTCTAGACCAAGTAAGTACAAACTCTCTTATCTTGCAATTTAAATCTTTATTTTTTCTTTGGGTTCCATGTTTTGGGGAGGCATCAACCTTCAAAAGGTTGGCCCTAGGTCCACGTGGGCTTTCTTAGGACAAGTTGCATGTACATTCAGGCAGAGTAAACATTGAATGCATGTACACGCGACTGACAGCATTACAGCCCGCGTGGACCCCCTTATTGAATGAAAAAAGTTTAAAAAACAAGGGTTAACCCTCCTGAACCTTGGTGTTTTGCAGGATGTATGTTCACTTGAGAGAAAGAGAGCATGAGGAGGTTAGTGAGTTGGTCGGGGAAGACCCCAATGCTATGGCTTCCTTGATGAAATGTGGGTTGCTCAAGTTATTCTTATGTCCTTTTATGCGGGCACAACCTAGGCTACTGAATGCCTTGGTTGATTATTGGCATTCGGATGCAGAGGCGTTTATGTTAGAGGGGTAGTCACTGGTGCCCATGACAGAGGATATATATTTTTTGACCGGCCTCTCCAGGAGAGGGGAACCAGTCAAATTCCAGACATTTCCTTTAGGGCCGCATAACATAGCGGAATCGATAGGACTTTACTGTGAGGCTGGTACCGACCGCTCGAGCTCACAGGTGCCCATAAGCAATATTATTGACTTATCATTGTAGGCGATTGTGTTTCTTATTGTGTGGATTACTGGTTCTGCGGCTCTACATCAGGTGTCCCGTGCAGTGATGAACTATGTAGTCCAGTGCTTAAATGCACAAATATTTGACTAGACCACAACATTGTTAGATTGTATGAAGAGGCAGTTGACAGATTGTCAGTCGCAGACACAGAGGAACTTTGGGTTTGGGACCATTCTATGCTCTTTCTTCTTTGAAAGAGTCTTGAGCTTCAGTCCTCAAGTAGTGGTATGAGGACATCAGGCCTCTCTTCCTGCAGTTTGTAGATGGGCAGTGTTACTGCCACGACAGGGTGGTGGAAGGACCAATGAGTCCTTTGACGATGATTTCTTTGCGTGGTTGTTGCGACAGATTGCAGTCATCGAGGATTACCCTTATGCTGGGATTGATTTTTCAAGGGATCCTGAGATACTAGTACCTCCTGGTGAGGAGCGAGGAGAGATGGGTAAGTTTACTTCATTGTTGTTTTTTGTTTTTGTGAAACATATGTAATTTTTATGTTGTTTTTGTTATATATCATTTTTTTTTATACCAGAGTATTTGACGGATATGTGTTTGTCATGTGTAGATGTGGGACCAGTGCGACCTGCAGACTATGCGAGGAACATGGGTCATCCTCGGCCAGGGGCCACACCTATCGTTGTAGGGGGACTAGCAGTAGTAGGAGATCTTCCAGTCGAGGAGGCTGAGAGGGTGTTGAGACAGGTCGAGCAGAACTTTATTACGCTCACTCGCACGGTCCCTATGGAAGAGATTGAGGATATGCCACCATCTATGTAGCTTCATGTAGTGGGGGCACCATGGACGTGGGTCCGATTTTTTCGGCATTTGGAAAACGTTGTTGATCAGTACAACAGAGCCCATAGGCCCTGACCTTAGTTTGAATTTTCACATGTTGAGAGCACTACTTCTATATATTTTTTGAGGGCATAAGCCCCGTGACTTGTTATTGGTCATATTTTTGAGGCGCTTGCGTCCACCAATGTACTCTGGTGATTATGATGTTATATATGGATTTTTATTTCTTTTTGTGTCGTATGGATCATTTTTACAAAAAATGTATTTACATGTTTATGTGTATGTCCTTTCATATGTGTGCAAGATGCCAATATAAAATTTGATTAGCTAGAGCATATGTAATTTGGTTTAATCTCCTAGGAACATGAAAATATGTAATATAATCAAAGATTCATTCTAAGAGACGTACCCTAAGAAATCATCGGTGTAAAGTCGGATCATGAACACGATAGACTCTATTTAACTGAGACACAACCAGTTGAGCATCGAGATAGACCCGGAGATGAGAGATACCAAATGACAAGGTGTCACGAAGCAACTCAATAACTGAACTATACTTGATGACATTATTTGTGGTGTCACCTAAGCATATACCTTCGAAAGATAATAACTGGCCTCGAGGTGAAAAAATTACCCAAGTTGTAGAGGCAAGCCTCTGAGTGTGTCACCTAGCCCCGTCTGCATACCCAATGAACAACTCGGATTCACTTGACATCTTCCACAGTGATGAAAGATACATAAAAAATGACACGTCCATAACACTAAAAGAAACTAGAAAGTAATAGTACAAAGGCTATACATATGCTACAAAAATTTACCCACGGTGACCTGCCCATGAGTAATACTTCTTGAGGTAGAGTCCATTTCTAGGCTCTGCCAAAGCATTTCCTTCAAATTCAACCATATGATAAGTTCCCTTTTTTAGCACCTCTTTTATGATGAAAGGTATGAACCACATGGGTTTGAATTTTCCTGCCCCCAGGGGGTTCTTATCTTGGTCATAGACCAAGACAAGGTTTCCTTCAGTGAAAATATGAGGACGAACAGACCTATCATACTGACACTTGAATTTATGTTTGTGAGCCTCATTGGCCAGGGCCGCATCATGACGCTGCTCATTGAGATGCTCAAGGTATAATAACCGCTCTTCAAGTGGAGAAGTGTCTGGCAGTAATTGTACTGCCAACTTTAGGGACGGGATCTGACATTCGATAGGCAAGACTGCTTCCAGCCCATAAATGAGTTGAAAAGGTGAGAAATCGGTTGCAATATTAATAGATGTTCGGTAAGCCCATAATGCCGAGTATAACATCAAATGCCAATCTGACTTGGTTGAGTTGATCATTCACTGTAGAATGGTCTTAAGAGATTTATTCACAACTTCCACCTGACCATTTTCTTCGGGGTAGTAGGGTGACGAATTTTCTTGTCGTAACCCAAGCTTTGATGTTAACTCGGTCATCATATGGTTCTAAAAGTGACTACCATGGTTAGTGACAATCTCCCTTGGGACACTGAACCTTGCTATTATCTGTCTGAATAAAAAGAGAGATGCAGTCTCTCCATCATCTTTAAACGTTGGCACAGCTTCGACCCACTTCGTGAAGTAGTCTATGGCAATGATGATGTAATGGTGCCCCCTTGCTGAAGGAGGGTTGCATGTAGTGTAATCAATCCCCCACTTGGTGAAGGGACCAACTGTGATGATAGGAAACATGGGAGTGGGANAGTGTTGGCCAGAAGTAACCTACTCATAGAATCTTTTGGGTTGTTTCCAACCTAGACAAATGATCGCCACATGCTCTGGTATGGAAATCGTTAAGCATGATAACTACTTCTTCTTGAGTGAGACATCGATGCAGGATGCAGTCTACACCTCTCCGATACAATGTATCATCGAGTATGAGATCATTCTTAGCCTGATGGTGTATACGTCGACGCTCATCATGAGAAGCAGAGGTGGGGCACTTCAAATTCTAGAGATAGATAAGGATATCTCCATACCAGGGATCTGAAAAGGTGATCAAAAACATATCTCCTCTGATAGGAGACTCTTCAGGCACAAAATCACCTGACTCAACCGGAAGTTCTGAAATAAGTTCTGCGAAGACCAGTGACTTTTTGGATTTCACTGAAACGAAATCTAAGTCAAAATTTTGGAGGATGACTATCCATCTACTGATCTTTTTGCCTATTACCCGTCATGTCAACATGTACTGGAATGGATTCACGATAGCAATGATGGTGGTCTNAGCAGAGTTAGCCATCGGCATGGTATTAGTTCAGGAGGATGACTATCCATCTACTGATCTTTTTGCCTATTACCCGTCATGTCAACATGTACTGGAATGGATTCACGATAGCAATGATGGTGGTCTTGTGAAACAAAACATAATGACGAAATCGTTGAACAGCATGAACTGTTGCCAACACAAGTTTTTCAATATGAGAATAATTGAGTTCCGGTCCTACAAGGCCTCGGCTCAAGTAATAAATCACATATTCTGAGAACGGGTCATCCTCCTGAACTAATACCATGCCGATGGCTAACTCTGCTACAACCAGGTACAATAAGAAATCTTTGTTATAGTTAGGTGGCTAAAGCAAAGGGGAAATCGTGAGGGCATGTTTCAACGCATCGGAAGAGCATTGGGAAGCATCGTCTCAATGAAAAGGAACGCCTTTCTTCAGTAAGCACATAAATCCCTTTGTGATCTCAGCATAGTTGGCGATGAAACATCTTAAAAAGTTCGCCTTGCCCTATAGACTCTGAAGTTGAAGGATTGTGCATGGGGGAGGCAACTGAATTATTTCCTCAACCTTGAGAGGATCGACCATGATTCTTGTTGTTGATACTATGAAACCTAACAAACGTCCTGATTTTACTCAAAAGATGCACTTGTTTGGATTCAAACGAATCTGGAAGTAGAGACAACGCTCAAAGATAAGTCAGAGGTGTGTGGGATGATCCGTTCTCTTGTGAGATAGAGATGCTAAATCATCTAAATAGGCCTCAACTATATGCTTGAGGTCATGGAAAGAAAAATACATGGCCCACTGAAAGGTCACTCTAGCATTTTTTAGACCAAAAGGCATCTTACGATACGTGAATGTACCCCATGGATAGATGAATGTTGTTTTGTGCTAGTCTTCGGGTTTGATTTGTATTTGGTTATATCCTGAAAAACCGTCCATGAAAGAGAAGGCCTCGCAACCCGCAAATTCATCAATTATCTGGTCGATGAATGGTGTGGGAAAATTATCTTTGGGACAGGCCTTGTTCAAATCACAGAAGTCTGTACATACATGAATCATGCCTTTTTTTTTGTTGACCGGCACAGGGTTTGACACCCATTGGGTCAAATGGATAGGATAGATAAAACCGTCTTTTAGCAGTTTCTCAACTTCAACCTTAATGGCTTCTGCTTTCCTGGGGTTAACTGGACGAAGCTTCTGTCAAACAAGCTTGGCATCTGGATAAGTTGTGATTTCATGTTCAACCATTTTTGGATCAATGTCTAGCATTTCCTCGTAAGACCAGGAAAAAACGTCACAGAATTCTTTAAATAGATCTGTGTAGATTTGAATCTCTCTAAGGGAGCAGTCAGCTTCAATGAAAACATTCTCCACAATGATAGGGGTTCTGGAGATATTGATCGGTATGGTTTTAGCGATGGTTGCCATATTACCCTCAGCATAGACCTCATGTGTAGCTAAGGGATTAATAGGACAAGACCTATCTTCAGTCATAGTCAAGGTGAATTCTTCGGCCTCGATTCTGTTTAACTCTGGGAGGAAGTATGATCTATGATAAATATCATCCCAGGGTTTGTCCGAACTAGTCATTGCTTCAATTAATGCCTCGTCAGAGGGAAATACTAAGTCTAACGAATCGGTGTCAGCGAGAGAACCTTGAACCCAAATAGGCTCTAGAAGCTGATCTAACTCTTGTGAAGGAGTTGGATCTGGGTTAGCCGAAGCTTGCTGGACTAAAGAGTACACTACTTTAGCTGCGAACAAGGGAATGAACATGCCTGGGTTCCCTGTCCCCTCCATCATGGCTGATGGGGAAGGAAGTATCCACGGATCGATGAAGTAAGTCATGCGAAATGACGAAACTCGAAAAATATCAACCTTATGGTGGTTGAATATGAACTTAACATTGCCTTGAGGGGGTGGGTAATCAAAGGTACCCATCAAATATGGGCACAAACCAACCCCTACATTGACTACGCCTGGTTGAGGATTATCAATCATCAGGACCACGGAAACCCCCAATGAAGGGTTAGGTCTGGAGAAAGACAATTGATCAATGGTCACAATCGAATCCTCATGTGGAAAAAACAAGACCCAGAAAACTGTAGCGACCACTACCTTCATGGCATAAGTCCAACTCCTTCCTAACAAGAGATTGTAGTCAAGGGACATGTTGACTACTTCTACCTCGACACACACGATATTCCCTCCCAACTACACGGGGAAAGAGGGAATGATACCATATGGTCGGAACGAATGACCATCGAAAGCAGTGAGAAGAGTAGGTGACAGAGACAAAATGGGTTGGCCAATGGCCTTCCAACTTGCCAACGACATAATGCATGTTGAGGTGCCCTCATCAACCACAGTGTGGAAAATATTTTGAGTAAAATTTTTCGTGGGGTAAGCCACTACTATCTGAAATGCTATGTGGTAAGGAAAATGAGGTTTTAAGTCGGTTGTATCTAGCATGATGGTACCCTGATTACAAGTCTCGGTAGATCCTAAAGCAGTTAACAAATCTTTTATCTAGGAAGGGAAGCTTTGGAGGACCTCCAAAGCAAACATCGCACAAGGGGTTTGAGACAAATCCTCCACCATAGAATAGTTCTGGGCGGCCCTTGTGTTTGGGTTGTGAGAATCTTTCTTGAACGTGCCTTTTGGGATGCATGTCATTGTTTCGCCCAAAGTATTCTCAATCTATAGAGGAAGAGATGGGAGTTTAGCTTCTTTGCCCTTCTTGGAAGTGCTTGGTTTACTGTAGTCATGCGCTCTAGTCGATATAAAAGCATCACCCTTCATCATATATACATTCACAAATGTGGGATTGTTCGAAGACAGAGAGGGTCCTTGACTACCCCCTTCCACGGTTGTAGAGGCTTGGGTTAGGTTTTGCCCATGCTGAAATGGATTGGTTAACACGACAAGTTGTTGTTGTGTTACAAAATTTTGGGCCTCTGCAAGCCGAGGACATTGGTGGGTCGAGTGGCCTTCCATGCACAAGTTGCACAGATACCTCACCTTTTGTTTCTCAGTGTTTCCCCTGCCAACATTATTAGTGGGTTTCTTATCCCCCTTACCCTTCTTTCGTTGTTTTTTCTTTCCTTCAGGCTGTTGGGTGGCCTTTGGATTTTTCGATGGCACTGTGTGTACATCCAACATTTTAGTAGGGGCAGCAGCCAAAACAGTAGTTTGGTTGGCTGATGTGTGTTGTATAGACAATTGCTGCAATTGCTTCGTCAATTGCTCAGTAGGCTTTGTTTGTTCTTAACCAACAATAGCATCGACATGTGGTCCAACTCTCTATCCGGTTTTATCAAGTATTGAGTGTGGCGCATATGGAAAGATCTCGTATAATAAACTAGACTGAGAATAGATGAGCTCAAGATGTTGAGCTCTCATGATGACGTCTTCTTCGGAAAACACTCCTGATGTTGTGACGTCTTTGGATAACTATGGGACCAAGGACTTAAGGAACCACTCGAGCAAGAATGTTGGTGGGACTGGCACCTTAATTAAACTCTTCCGACATCTCCATTCTCGGATTTGATCAGATATATGGTCCACTTTTGTCTGTACGAAATTGGCCAACAATTCTGTGCCAGCGTCGTATCTCACAGGTAATTAGAAATGGTTTAGGAAGGCCATTGCCAATTCACCTAAGGAAGAGTATCTTGAGCGATCGAGCTCAATGTACCATTTCACGACACTCCCAGTGAGAGTATGTTGAAACAATTGCAACTGCACAGAATCATCTTTCAATGAGTTAGATGAGAACCAAAGGTGGAAGGTAGTCACATGATCGCCTGGATCTTTGTTTGGCTTGGCTTCGAACTTTGGTATGTCTGAAGGAAACTTCTTCTGCATAGGGGGTCAACGTCGATCATGACAGATAGGGTCATTCAACAACCTTGTCAAGTCTAGCAAATGCAAGGTTGCCAGGAAAGGTAGTTTGGGTTGTTGGTGATAACCTGGGAAAAAGGGACCTAGAGTTTGACTGGCACCAGGTTGCCAGGAAAATTTCGGCTACTGGCCTAGGTTCTGGCAAAAACCATGGCCATGACCAGCGTATACATTCTACGTGTGAGGAGACATCATTGGCTGATTCCCAAAATAGGACGTAGATGGATGGGCATGCATTACATTTGGAGGACTTTGGGAAGGGTTGCCCCATGCCTATCCCGTGGGGATAAGCATAGTACCTTGTCCAGGGTTCCATTAACTATGGAAATAATTGCCCCAGATCGACATTCCTGATGAAGGAACAAATCCATGCCAAGAATTCCAAGGCCCTGATGCAGAAGAAGTTTATGGGTTTTCCCCCTGTGCAGGAATAGTACCCTGCATAGGAATAGGTTGTCTGAAACCAGGGTTTCCCCCAGTCATGAAAGCAACAGATGAGAAGGTGTTGTTACCAAATGCACTAAACAAAGAAAACGGTGTCGAACCTACCGACATATTATGCGAAGGCAGTCCTTGACTCCCTGCTCCAACTAAACTATTGTGTGTAGGTGGCCCGGTGGATTGCTGATGCATGCCACTGAGCGAAGGGGATGAAGGAGGTATATGACCTCCCCTGTAAGGGAGAGCATTAAAAGGAGCTGAAGTGCCCCCCATGTGGCCTTGCAGAGGAGCATTAGAGCTTCCTTCCCCCAGACCTAAATTCTATGAAGTGGAGTAGGAAAGTATAGGACTTGTACCTGAGCTAGGCATCCCATATGAGAACGGAGGGCCTGTCGCACTTGGTGGAAAACGGGTTGTGGCCGCCACCGTAGATGGGATCGGACCACTATATGAGGTAGAGGCGGTTGAGACCATGGTGGCTTGGACCAGTGACGGTGGGTTAGGAGGTGGAAACTCTCCTGTGGTGACAACCGTATTGGGAATTGAAGAATTCTTAGAGGGAGTGACAACATTTGTTTCCATTGCTGCATGCGACACTATCTGGAAATCATAAGGGTGAATCAATATGATGATGGGTGCCAAAAGATCAGTGGTTGGAGTTTCAGGTGGACCAAGAGCTTTCGATCCAAAGTCTAAAATGGTCGTTTCCTCTGGATGTTGGTCGGGCACAATTTCTTGTGACCTGGTCGCTTCAAAAGACCCTTGTTGGCCTAGCTTTCACCTTAGTGGTGGCGGGGGTGGCTCCAGTGTAATCGGTGATAGGCCAAGACGCCTTCATGACCGGCGAAGCTCGTGATCCTCCACTGTGTGAGAAAATCAAAGACACTCTAGGGCTATCTATTCGTTCAAAAAACAACACACACTAAAAATGTCCCTACAAGATAAAAAAAGCAAACACTAAACTAATTGGAAGAACAGTTACAACAACCAACACTAGAGAAACATACCGGTGCAAGTGCAACTCGAAAACAAAAGCACCCTTCGGGTATACTCTACAAAGCATGGCCCGTTGTCTGTCCTAGGTACCGTGGTATACCCCCACAGTCACCTATGTATGTCCCTAAAAATATAGGCAACTAGGTTGCCGGCGCGCGAACAATCACCAGGCGGGTACAGTCTAAAGTCGGGTAGACCACAATGAGCGGGGTATCGAGCCCAAAACTTGTCAAGGGTATCGAAAGCAATTGGTTTGAAAGACAACTGAGGACCTCGAATGGATTCGAGACCCATGAATCTCCGTGGCAAATGCAATTGACGAAATCCCAAAGCAAGCCCTCTATATGTGTTCTCCACTATGGTTGGTCTAGCTTTGGAGGGGTTATCTCTGCTACCTTTCCACAGGCAACCTCGTGTTTATCCTCTGTGTTAGAGGGGGGTATTGGATAAATTTCACGATAATGCACTTTGACACTCCCTAACTTAGACTCCAATGTTTGATTTTAATGGCCTTGAAGAGTTTCCTCTCCAACCTAATTCAAGGCCCTAACCCTAAACTAGTTGGTTGACCCTACAAACATAAAAAGTCTAATGAATTTTAGATTTAGTGTTAATTTTTATGGATTGTCTTAATTCAAAGGTTATGAAAGTGAAACTAGTGATGTTTGAAAGACGAAAGCAAAATAAACAGAAAGATGGAAACAAAAACCTTTACTTCACTTAACTCTTAAACAACTTTTCAAACTTAAAATTTTTTCTAAGATCTTTGAACAACAAATTCAAAGGAGGATTTCATTCAACTACGAACTACTTATGATCTAAGTAAACCGTCAAGAACTTATGAAAGCAAAGACTTTTCCCTAGTTACTAA
>JASDQU010026978.1:13486-29416 GCA_032191745.1 Picea mariana
AAAGGAAAAATATCAACAAGTCAAAACCAAGAAAATTTTCTGGCCTAAGCGCAGATCGCAAAGAGTCACTTTAAAATAAATCACACACAAGCAAATTAAAATTGGACTCTCACACTTGTCTAAAAACCCTATAAAAGAAAAATTTTGCGGAAAACTTCTAAATGAAAAAAGAAAGCTATTGCTGTGATCAAACCTAAGTTACTAACCACTATGACAGAGACCCGAACCTGAGAGGTATAATTATTGTCAAAAGAAAGGATGACTGCCTTACCTTCAACAAAAATTCAGTCCACAAGCACACTGCTGACAGTTCCACATCAAGCGTGTGCATGCGAGCTGTGTAAAGTTAGAGCGTGTGTACACGTGTGCTGGCCTTATACAGGCCACGTGTATATATGAAACTCTGAGACAAATAAAAATCCAAGCAAGACAACCCAGGCAGAGACTACTGGTATTGAGAACCAGAATCTCTTGAAGAAACAGACACTTACTTTAACAGAAAAAGAAAACAATTCAAGGAAAACTTCATAGAACAAACCAATCTGAGGTGAAACCTAAGCTATAGATTGTAAACAACAAAGACTGGAAAGAGTTCAAGAAAACCCCTGAGAAGGACTAATTCTGACAGGGAAGAGGATGACTGCCTCTTTAAAATAATTTTTCTGGAATCATACATGCGATTGTCACCTCCTCAGTTAGTGTGTACACGCGGGCTGTGAGAATGCAGGGTGCAGGTACACACGTGCAGACCTTATACAGGTCACATGTACCTCTGTGGGTCTCGAAAAAAAAATACAGTCAAGAAAAGAAACAAAGATAATTGGTATGGAAGACCAGAATCTCTGTCATCTTAGGCTTTTGCAAAAACTTTAAAAACAGGAAAATGAAACTAGTTCTTAAAAATACCCAAAAAAAATTCCCAGGAACCCTAGAGATCTCCCCAATATGGTTGTCAATTCTATTGTGAGTGGGAAATCCCTCTACGGACTAGCACTTAGGGTTAAATTATGCATGCAGAAAATACCTAAAGATTTCTTCTTTCTACCGTCATCCCAGACCTAATCCCCATTATTCTTAAGAAAATACATAGTTAAGAAGATCAAGTGAGCATACCTTATTTCAGGTGTTTGATGTAGATCCTTCCTCACGCTTGATTTCTTTTTGATTGCAGCTCTCCTCCCAAGGTTGACCTACATTTACAAAAAAAAAACAACAAACTCCACATGCATTTGATATATATATATATTAATGGGTTAGAGATTCGATAAACTAGTATGAAATAAACCATGAAAACCTCATATTGTGGGACAAGAAAAGTATTTCTTTATTATTAACTTCAACAAATCAACTTACAATGATGAAGCCGGCCACTGCTCCATGAACCTGGTCCTGGGATCCTCTTTAACTATCCTCCAACTTCTTTTCTCTATCTTTATCTTTGCACAAGGATGGCTAAAGGGTTGGGACAAAGGGAATGCGCAATCGGGTATAGTTTCTTTACTATGATTCTCCTCCTCCAAATGGGACCCCTAACCCTTCTTTTATAGGCTAGAAGAAGCTAGGTATTTGGAAAAACCCTCAGCCATGCATGGCCATAATGTTTAGTTAACTCACCCAAAGTTATGTGTTCCGTTGGCAACTTTCCGTTTTTCGTTCTTTTGTAGGTACACGCGGGCTGTTTTGGGTCAGAGAGCGTGTACACGCATTCAGTAATAGAGCAGGGCATGTGGGCCTTTATAAAAAGTGTTTTTAGGAAGAGTTGTTCAGCAGTGCTTTGGAAACGAAGGAATCTGAGATGGTCTGATGCCAAGTAAGGATGTCTGGTGCAAATTAGGGTTATAACATGGTGTTTTGCCTCAAAAAATCAAAATCAATGGGCTCAATGGTTACCACTAGCTGAATGGTGGTACAAAAATTCATACCATATAGCTACTCACGTGACTCCTTTTGAAGCAATATATGGACAAAATCCACCTTCATTTCTCTCATATTTTTCAAGTGTCTCAAAGGTCTAGGCGGTTGACCAAAATCTTATAGTTCGAGAGTCTATTCTCCATACCCACAAAGAGAATTTGGTCATGGTGCAAAATTGCATGAAGAAACAAGCAGATCAAGGTCTCTCTGAACGTCAATTTGTAGAAGGGGATCAAGTGTTTCTTCGACTACAATCTTACAAGAAAAATTCCCTCAAGGCTGAGCATTGTCAAAAACTGGCGCCCAAATTTTATGGTCCTTATACAGTTCTCAAGCGTGTGGGACAGGTTCCCTATCAGTTAGCTTTTCACAGTGATTCTAAGCTACATCCTATTTTTCATGTTTCTTTCTTAAAGAAGGTGATTGGAACTAAGTGCCAAACTCAAACCAACCTTCCCGAGTTGGATGAAGAAGGATCCATTTGGCTACAACCATAAGCAGTTTTGGACCAGCGTGAGCATCGCTTGCATCAACAAACCATCAAGGAAGTGTTAGTCTAGTGGAAAGATACAACCCCAGCTGATGCCACTTGGGAACCAGCTACCATTCTACAACATTTTCCACATCTCAAGCCTTGAGGACAAGGATATTTTTAAGGGGGGGGACATGTTAGGGACCTAACCCCTCACATAGGTAGAAAAATATATTCCGATGTAATAAAGGTCAATATTAATAAGTCCTAGTAATAAGGAAGAATAAGTCGAATGTAAGAAGACTCAATAGAATCTTCCGCTTCTAGAAGGATTTTTTTCTAGATGGTTCTTTTGATAGACATATTTAGTATAAATAGGATTTGAGGGTATGAGAACGGTTGTCTTGGATATTATTGTAATAGAGCTATGCTCAACTGGAGGTTTACCCCTCGAAGAGGCAAGTGAACATTGCTATCAGAATCAAAGTGCTCTTTCTGGTGTTATTCTGATATCTTTTCCATACTATTGTGGTGTTGCTCTAGTTGTCTTGTTTTTTATCTTCCATTGCTAGAATTTTATTTCTGTTCCGCATAATTTTTATATTTTGAATATTATAGAGTCCACTATGATACTCATGGCATTGATGTCATTGTCTTTGAAATTCTCCATAACTACAACGTTCTGAGGTTCCTTCTCTTTTCCTTCTTCAAACTGTGATTCCATGATCTTTCCTTTCACGATATCCAACACTTTATTCTTGGCAAGGATGAGATCAATCCTTTTTTTCCATGCTCTAAAGTTAGAAGCCCCTTCTAATGTGTTATCTGACTTCATAGAGCAAGTCATGACTTCTTTGACTTGGTCAACCTTTGACTTTGACCAAAAACTCAAATTTGGCATCTTAACTTGCTCAGAGTACCAGGAGGTGTGATGGGTTAGGGCGCACTAGGCTATCTAGAAATTAGGTCAATCTCTTCATTTAAGGTTCCTCAACAAGAGTGTTAGGGTTTTCTTGTTGCAACAAAAACTAGTTGCAACTGCAACTGTAGCTGAGCAAATCCTCCCAGTCTATCTTTCAGTGGTTAGACTATCCGAAGATAGTGTGGGCCCATAACCTATTAGAAACTAATATATTTGCTCATTTAGCCATAGAAAATATAGCAATATTTTCACCCAACCATAGGTCGAAGCCACCCCTGAGAACCTTAACCTTGACAGAGAATGATTCTGGAAACATACCCTAGGCCTAATAGCCAATCAATGTAGCGTACCTCTCTCTCCAAAGCTAGCATACAAGGAAGAAATTTCAAACCATAACCAATAGAAATTCCAAGACTAAAATGAGAATACAGGTTGTAGTAGCTGCCACTGCAGCTAATCCTCAAACTTGTGCACTTACCCAATTTCTACAGTGCATACTTCTTCACTTCTGCAGTTGCGAGCTGTGTGTACAAAATGAGATTTGGATTTCTGTATTTATACTTTTTTTCCTGAGATGTCTGGGTCGTCTTCTCATTCTAGAGGCTAAATATTTCCTTTAGCCGACTTGTCTTCTAGGGTTATGTCCAATGATTTAGGGTTTCTTCTTACATCCCGAAATATTATATTCTCATCAGGGTTACACATGGAGGTAAGTACCTCCCGCAGCTACCATAATGTCAACACTGTCCACATGGCAACATACGACCAGGGATCCATGAGCATAGGGGGATCAGGCCCAAATTTTTCCAAAGTGGGTTTTTAACTTTGGAAATTGGATTTTTTTAATGATTGTAGGCTGATTTTAATAGATTTTTCCCCCTTTTTGAGGATGTGGAGTCCAGATTAAGGCTAGATATTGGAAGGACGCTGAGATGTGACCCCCAACTCAAATTATATATAAACCAGGTCTTTTTATAGCCATGAACATGCTCAGAATAGGAGAATGATGCCAGGTTGTAGAGAGTAATCCATTTTTATGCAGGTGAAGCCAACAAGTTAGGGAACTTTGGAGGCCATTTCCGGGAGCTACGCTTAGTATTTTTCAGTGTCGTCAGTTGTGTTGGATTCTTCAGGTTGAGAAGAACAAAACTAGATCAGTTTGTAATACAATTGATGTACTTTTTATGTACTTTTGAATCATTTAATATTAATGAAAGAGGCCTCCACATTGAAGACCAAACACCCGGAGACATAAGCAATTTGTGCCAAAATCTATTTTAAAGTTTTTGTCATTATGGTTTGTTGTTCCTTATGTGCATTTGTTGTTCTATATGTTTTATATTGGCTGTAGCATTCTGCATTTAAGCATATTCTTCTTCTTCTCTTTAAATTCTAAATGGTAAATCAACTCATGCAAAATACTTAACCAAGTCATTAGAAGATCATCTTGGATCATCTCTGGCCATTGTCTCCTCCTCTTATTTCCATATCCATAGAAATTTTCCAACCTCAATCATTGACCCCATAGTAGTTCCACGGCCTGGAGAAAGGCCCAAAGCTTCCCAAACTACACAAAATCATCTACATAGAACCTCAACAACCATTACACCACTTGTTCTCAACAACCATTACCTTCTCTTATTCTCAACAACCATTACACCACTTGTTCTCAACAACCATTACCTTCTCTTATTCTCAACAACCATTACACCACTTGAGAGAACAAATAGAAAATCCCACATTAATCACACCTTTTCCACAAGAAATCTAGAGAGAACTCACCACTTCCCTACCATAAATGAAACACCTAGTGCCTTCAGTTCCACCCTTGGCTAAGCCTTGAGGAAGAAAATCTAGTGCAAGTACCCATCACAATAAGTACTATATGCATCCCTCAATCCATTTCCTCTAGTTTAATACACTATGAACCATTGTTTCAAATAAATGCAAGCAGGATCGCTTGCATCGATCGTCCCTCCACCAACTAGTATGCATGCGACCATTAGGTTAGGCACACAATATGTATTTTTTAGCCACACTTCATCAACTCGTCATTAATGAGGTGTTTAGTCATTGACTCTCTAGGGGATATGGAGAGAATGGAAATCCCCATTTTGCACAATTTTCCCCAGATGCAGAGAGGTTGTTAGCTTGGCACATGAATCCACTTTTTCATTCAACAGTCTCCTTATTTGGTATAAGGATATGTGAGAAAATTGAAGGACAATTTGCTTGATTCGAGCCACCCAAACTTGTAGTTGGTGCCCTCCGGTATTCAAGTGGAATTTAATGGATTGAATGATAATCATTGAATTCCCAAAGACCTTGAATGTCCTAATTCCCCAATATTTGGCGATATTAAGTCCACACCAAAGAGAATAGGCTTCGGTGAGATTGTTACTCCCCTGCTCAAGACCCCAGGCATAATGTACCAGCTTGTTCTCTGTGGGATCATGAAGACTCCCACCCACTCCTGCCATCCCTATAATTCTTCTTGGTATATATAGGAAACAAATTATACAATTGCAATTAAAGGACCTAGCTAACTAATAATGACACAAATAATATAACAATAACAATGTAATATATCATGACTTAGAACTTAACATACAATATGTTAAAAACCATAATGTAGAAAGAACATTGTATGAAGGGAATGAAAAAATATAAAACGCTTATAACTTATATGTCAATAACATGTAATAAGATTATGTATGATAAATACTAATTTTTTTTATTAATAAATTAATTTTAAAACATTTGAATATACTAAATATGAATTATTATTTTAATATTTTTATAAACTTAATTTTAAAACACTTAGAATCATATTTTAAATAAAACTTTTATTTTAAATAAATTAAATTAAATGAGTTTCATAATTTCAATTTTGACATTTCAATAATTAAAACAAAATAGGAATAGTTTCTTTATATATTTTTTATTATAACTTTTTTTTTTTAATGAAAATCCATTATTTTTAAATAAATGAAAAACAAAAGTATTCCAAACACCATTCAATATTTAACATAAACAACTAATTTATTAAAATATTTTATTTAATATATAAAAGAATTAATTTATTAATTTTTTTTTATAAAAAGCAATAAATTTATTTAGATTATTTTTCCTTCGGGTTATAAGAATTAATTTCTCTCTTATTATAAGAAATATTCGAATATACTTATATAATAAATAGATAGCATTATTTATGAAGATGATGATTAACCTTTACTAAGATTGAATTGATCTATCTAATCTTAAGAGGAAAAGTGATTACTTGCGATTCTTTAAAATTTTATTTATATGATTTAAAAGTATTAAGATAAGCTTTCCAAGATCACCATATTTTTGTTGAGTTGAGAGTGTTATTTTTGTTGAGTTAAGAGTGTTATTTTTGTTGAGTTAAGAGTGTTCTCATGTTTTCTCTATCTCTCTATCAATGGTGTAAGGTAGTCTCTTCACTACCTTGCTATGCTTGCATTTTATACTTAATAAAAAAAAGGTATTTTCCATTTTATTATATATTCAATATTTAATTTAATGAAAAATAAACCATCTTATGTAAAAATTATTTTGATTTTTCTTTTCAATTAAAATGGAATTTGAAAAAATGTTAATGATTCTCATATAACTTAGAAAATTATCTTAAGTTATTGTTATTTTTGGATTCTTATATAATTTACAAAAGTATTTAAATCATTTTTTTCGGAATTTGAAAAGTGTAAATGATTTCTATATAATTTGTAATGAAAAAAGAAAATCATACTTCACATTATTTTAATGGTATTTTATTCATTATTTTAATGGTATTCTAAAAAAATAGAATAGAGATTTTAAAAAATATAAACAATTTTCATGGAAAAAAAATACGATTATTTTAATGGTATTCTAAAAAAATAGAATAGAGATTTTGAAAAATATAAACAATTTTCATGGAAAAAAAATACGAGAAAACCATAAAAACATTTGATTGCAAAATATGAAAAAATTTAAATGGTTTTCATATAAACTTAATGGAAAAGATAATATATTGAATAGTATAAGGTATAAAAGAAATATTTGGAAAAACATAAATGATTTTTATATAAATTTGATGGAAAAGAATATAGTATATTAAATATTTAAAAAAAAATATATATATGAAAGAAACATATAAAAAAATCATAAAAGTATTTGGAAATGATTGAAAGATAATAATATATTAAATACTTTTTTATCACTGTAATGATAGAAAAGAATAGTATTAAACACTTTTTAAAGACATTGAAAATAGAAAAGAATAGTATATTAAACACTTTCTAAAGACAATGAAGATAGGAAAGAAACATATGAGAATCATAAAACTATTTGGAAATGATTGAAAAAGATGAAACTGTTTTAGATGTTCAAGTGAGGAAGATGAAACTGTTTGCATATCTAAAAGCCAAGAATGTTTTTTAGAGGACATGTGGACAACAATTGATCTGGAAGAGATGGGCGTGGAATTTAACAATGAGAGAGTAGACAAACTCATATTCTCTACTAGCGATAGAAATCTGATTGAAGAAATGAAAGCGGAAGAGTGCATGGAAATACAAGCCATGTCCACAAACAAAGGATGGGATTTGTTTTCCCAAGTGGCTTTCAAAGAGGAAGGAGGCCAAATTCCTGAGGACGAATCTGGGATGTGACCCCCATCTCAAATTCTATATAAACCATGTCTTTTTATAGCCATGAACATGTTCAGAATAGGAGAATGATGTCAAGTTGTAGAGAGTAATCCATTTTTATGCAAGTGAAATCAACAAGTTAGGGAACTTTGGAGGGCATTTTCGAGAGCTATGCTCAGTATTTTTCAGTGCCGTCAGTTGCGTTGGATTCTTGAGATCGAGAAGAACACAACTATATCAGTTTGTAATCCAATTGTTGTACTTTTTATGTACTTTTTAAGAATTGAATATTAATGAAAGAGGCCTCCCCACTGAAGACCAAAGGCCCGGAGACATAATCAATTTTTTCCAAACTCCATTATAAAATTTTTGGCATTATGGTTTATTGTTCCTTATGTGCATTTGTTGTTCTATATGTTTTCTACTGGTTGTAACATTTTGCATTTAAGGATTTTCTTCTTCTTCTCTTTAAATTCTAAATGGTAAGTCAACTAATGTAAAATACTTAACTAAGTCATTAGAAGATAATTTCAGATCATCTTTGGCCATTGTCTCCTCCTCTGCTTTCCCTATCCATAGAAATTTCCCAACCTCAATCATTGACCCCAGAGTAGTTTGACGTCTTGGAGAAAGGCCCCAAGCTTCCCAAATTGCACAACGTCACCTACATAGAACCTCAACAACCATTACACCACTTGTTCTCAACAACCATTACTTCCTCTTATTCTCAACAACCATTACATCACTTGAAAGAACAACTAGAAAATCCCACATTCATCACACCTTTGACACAAGAAATCCGGAGAGAATTCACTACTTCCTTACCATAAATGCAACACCCACCTTCAGTTCCACCCTGGGCTAAGCCTTGAGGATGCAGAGCTAGTGCAATTACCCATCACAATAAGTACCAGATGCATCCCTCGATCCATTTCCTCTAGTTTAACACCCTTATGAACTATTGTTTCAAATAAATGTAAGCAGGATCACTTGTGTCGATTGTCCCTCCACCAAATAGTATGCATGTGACCATCAAGTTAGCCACACAATATGTATTTTGTATCCACACTTCATCGGCTCGTCATTAATGAGGTGTTATGCCATTGCCTGTCTAGGGGATATGGAGAGAATGGAAATCCCCATTTTGCACAATTTTCCCCAGATGCAGAGAGGTTGTTAGCTTGGCACATGGATCCACTTTGTCATTCAACGGTCTCCTTATTTGGTATAAGGATATGTCATCAAATTGAAGGGAAATTTGCTTGATTCGAGCCACCAGAACGTGTAGTTGGTGCCCTCTGGTATTCAAGTGGAATTTAATGGATTGAATGATAATCATTGAATTCCCAAAGACCAGCAATGTTCTAATTCCCCAAGATTTGGCGATATTAAGTCCACACCAAAGAGAATGGGCTTCAGTGAGATTGTTAGTCCCCTACTCAAGGCCCTGGGCATAATGTACCATCTTGTTCTCTGTGGGATCATGAAGACTCCCACTTTCTCCTACCATACCTATAATTCGTCTTAGTATATATAAGAGGCAAATTATACAATTACAATTAAAAGGCCTAACTAACCAATAATGACAAAAATAATATAACAATAACAATGTAATATATCATGACTTAGAACTTAACATACAATATGTTGAAAATCATAATATAAAAAGAACATAGTATGAAGAGAATGAAAAAATATAAAACTCTTATAACTTATATCTCAATATTGTAATAAGATTATGTATAATAAATGTTAAAAAAAAATATTAATAAATTAATTTTAAAACATAAGATTATGTATGATAAATACTAAAATAAATTTTATTAATAAATTAATTTTAAAACATTTGAATATACTAAATATGAATTATTATTTTTATATTTTTATAAACTTAATTTTAAAACACTTCGATTCATATTTTAAATAAAACTTAATTTTAAATAAATTAAATTAAATGAGTTTCATAATTTCAACTTTGTCATTTCAATAATTAAAAAATAAAACTTAATTTTAAATAAATTAAATTAAATAAGTTTCATTATTTCAACTTTGGCATCTCAATAATCAAAACAAAATAGGAATAGGAATAGTTTATTTACATATTTTTTATTATAATGTTTTTTTAAATGAAAATCCATTATTTTTAAATAAATGAGAAAGAAAAATATTTCAAGCACCATTCAATATTTAACATAAAGTAATTAATTGATTTAAATATTTTATTTAATATATAAAGGAACTAATTTATTAATTTTTTTTTATAAAAAGGAATTAATTTATTTAAGAGAAGCTTTCTAAGATCACCATACTTTTGTTGAGTTAAGACTAACTTAATAGATTGTTTTAAAAATATTTTTTCTTTATATCTATAAAAATTAATTTCCATCAAGTATTATATATTCAATATTTAATTTAATAAAAAATAAAACATCTTATGTAAAAATTATTTTGAATTAAACATTATTATTTTTCTTTTTCAATTAAGATAAAAATTGTTTTTTTTTTCAACTAAAATGGAATTTGGAAAAATGTAAATGATTCTCATATAACTTAGAAAATAGGGTGGATTGGTTATCTAAAACTGGATTTAGTAAAAGCTTATGATAGGGTGGATTGGAGTTTCCTTAGATTTGTTCTTCTACAGGTTGGTTTAAGTTTAGAAGCAACATATTGGATCATGGGTTGTGTAACATCAACAAACTTTGTTGTACTGATCAATGGGAAACCTATAGGATTTTTTAAATCCTCAAGGAGTTTAAGGCAAGGTTTCCCTTTATCTCCACTACTTTTTCTTCTTGTTATTGAAGGGTTGAGAAGAATTATATAGGAGAGGGTTCGGGATAAGAAAATTGAGGGTGTTCATGTGGCGAGAGGATTAAATATTACACATCTAATGTTTGTAGATGATGTAATATTGTTTGGGATTGGATACATTTTTGAATGGAAAGCATACAAGGAGGTCTTGGATTTATTTAGCACGGCCATAGGGATGGAATTCAACTCTCAAAAATCTAGTTTCTTAGAAGCTAGATGGGATGATGCAGAGCTTAATTTGTTGAAGGAAAATTTTCCTTTTGAAGTTAAACCATTAGATATAAGTTTTAAGTATCTTGGGTTTTACATCAAACCAAACTGTTATACTAGAAGGGACTGGTTCTCGGTAGATATTTTTTTTGAAAAGAGAATCCTGAGTTGGAATCATAGGTGGCTTACCCTGGGTGGTAGAGTGATACTTGTAAAAGAAGTACTTGAAATCATATCTGTGTATTGGCTTTCATTGGAAAAAATTCCCAAAAGTGTACTAAACAATATTATAAGAAGAATGTTCATCTTTCCGTGGTCTGCTAAAAAAGAAAAGGAAGGTATACATCTTACAAACTGGAAAAAGATTGCAAAACCTAAAAAGGATGGTGGATGGGGAATCAAAAGTATTTTTATGTTTGGAAAAGAATTGGTGGTGAAAATCTTATGGAGATGCCTTATGTTGCCTATACTTTGGCATGAGGTGATAATGAAAAAATATCTTAAACGGAAAACTGTTGAGAAGTGGTTCAGGAAGGGGAGAAAAAACTGGAATGGAACCTCAAATTTCTGGAGAGCCCTTACCTCTTCGGTAAACATAATTTCCGATTGGTTGGTATGGAGGCCTGGAAGTGGGAGAGATATCATAATTGGTGCTCACCCTATGATTGGGTCCCACTCTTTCTATAAATTATCTGAGAATCTTTTATTACTCTTAAAGGAACAAGGGATTACCTGTCTTGCTCATGTAGGGACAAATGAACAGGAATGTATTAACTCAACAAGGTGGAAAATATTGAAACTTTAGGCCTGGAGGGAGGTCAAAAAGATGAATGGATAAAATATACTGAAGGGTTGGTAAATGTTGGAATAGAATTACATGATGAGAAAGACAATTTATTGTGGTCTTGGGATACCAAACAAGGTCAAGTCAATGCTAAACTAGCATATGAAGTTCAAGTGATGGAGGATACACGAGTAGAGCCAAAATTCTGGTATTCTGAGTTTTG
Source organism: Picea mariana (assembly GCA_032191745.1). Taxonomy (NCBI): domain Eukaryota; kingdom Viridiplantae; phylum Streptophyta; class Pinopsida; order Pinales; family Pinaceae; genus Picea; species Picea mariana. The sequence goes on from JASDQU010026978.1 coordinate 25,478, forward strand.
GAAGTGGCAAATACCAATGAAGGTAAAAATGTTTGTATGGTTATTACTGGAACATAGAATAATTACTTGGGATAACTTTATAAAAAGGGGTTTTCAGGTTCCTAGCATATGTTTGCTTTGTAAGGAAAGTGAAGAATCTGTGTTACATTTATTTGGGGATTGTATTTTTATAAAAAATATATGGCAGACTCTCTCTAAGGAACTAAATCTGGTCAATAAATGGAAAGGAGGACTTTTTGAAAACAGTCTCCTTAATTGGACAAAGAGGAAGGAAAACTAGAATGAAATCCCTTGTCTTATTAGTTGGGAGGTATGGAAGCATAGGAGCCTGTTGATATTTGAAGATCAACAAAAAAACCATATCAGAGTTTGTAACTACATCTTACAAGACTTGGGGGAACAAAAAATTACACGGGATATTCTTCTAAAAAGGATTGATAGGCCACCAACTATTGATTGGGTTGGGGCAGTAGGATTTCTTGATAGGGCTTCACAGGAAAGAGGCACAAAATGCGGGGTTGGAGCCATTCTGAAATGTCGAAAAATGAACAAATACTAAAGGGAATTGATGGCACTTTGGTTAATTTTATATTTTTCTTATCATAAATAGGTACCAAGGTTATTATTGTTGGGGGATTCTAAGGTTATTATGGATTGGTATACTAATGATAATAATCTTTAGGTAATATATTTGCAGCCCTGGATGACAAAGATTAGAGCAGTGCACAATCATTTTCAGCAATTCAAAGCACAACATATCTCTAGAACTTATAATCAGGATGTTGATCGACTATGAAACAAAGTACTAATTTTGGATGAAGGCGGTATTTATTTCTCACAGGTTTCAGATGGACGTCTTTAGGGTACTCTTTGCTTTGGAACTGTTGTAAATTAAACATAAAGAGGACACAACTTTTTGTATATTTTTTTATATAGATATGTATTCAATGATGACTACATGATCAAATGTTGGATATGAGTTAAAAACATATAAGCTATTTGGAGCATGGTTACAATTTGTAAGATCTGAAAAAAAAAAAAGACAGTTTTATATTTACTAATATAAGTATTTTTTTCTTACTAAAAGAACTTAGAAAATTATCTAAGTTATTGTTATTTTGGGATTCTTATATAATTTACAAAAGTATTTAAATCATTATTTTTGGGAATTTGAAAAGTGAAAATGATTTTCATATAATTTTTAATGAAAAAGAAAATCACGCCTCACATTATTTTAATGGTATTCTAAAAAAATAGAATAGATATTTTGAAAAATATAAACAGTTTTCATGGTAAAAAAATATGAGAAAACCATAAAAACATTTGATTGCAAAATATGGAAAAGTCGAAATGATTCTCCTATAAATTTAATGGAAAATAAAATATATTGAATAATATAAGGTATATATTGAAAACATTTGGAAAAACACAAATGATTCTTATATAAATTTGATGGAGAAGAATATTATATTAAATATTTTTTTAAAGACAATGAAAATATGAAAGAAACATATAAAAAAATCATAAAAATATTTGAAAATAATTGAAAAATAATAATATATTAAATATGAAAGAAACATATAAGAAAATCATAAAAACATTTGAAAATAATTGAAAAATAATAATATATTAAATATTTTTTTATCATTATGATGATAGAAAAGAATAGTATTAAACACTTTTTAAAAATAATAATATATTAAATATTTTTTTTATCATTATGCTGATAGAAAAAAAATAGTATTAAACACTTTTTAAAGACAATGAAAATAGAAAAGAATAGGATATTAAACACTTTTTAAAGAAAATAAAGATATGAAAAAAACATATGAGAATCATAAAACCATTTGGAAATGATTGAAAAAGAATAATATATTAAACACCATTTTTGACACTATGATGATGGAAATACATACTATATTAAACATTTTTTTTACAAAGATAATGAAGATACCAAAGAAACATACGAGGAAATCATAAAAGTATTTGGAAATGACTGAAAGAGAATGGTATATTAAACATCTTTTTTTAACACTAATTATGGAAAAGAATAGTATATTAAACACTTTTTAAAGAAAATGAAGATGTGAAAGAAATAGATGAGAAAATCATAAAAGCATTTATGAAATGATAAAAAAAAAAATTGATATATTAAACAGCATTTCCAATCATCCCTTTGTGCAAAAGAGAGGCATATGTACAACTCATTTCCAAATGCTGTTATGATTTTCAATCATAGCAACATTTCCAATCATTTCCAAATGCTTGTCCAAGCATTTGAAAATGATTGGAAATGTTGTTATGATTGTTTGAAAATGAGTTTTACATATCCCTCTCTTTTGCACAAAGGGAGGCATATGTACAACGCAGCTTGGATTGGACATGACCTTCAGTGGGCTGCAAAAGTCATCAATTAAAGATGTTCGGAATAAACTTTTTGTTACAATAATTGAACGTCATCCTTCCTTCTCTGAATTCACCGCCATTGCCACGCCTTTCTATATTTATACGTCCAGACCACATTCTCCTCACTTAATCCCCGTTCTTGCTGTGCTCTCTCCCGCTTTTATATTCATAATCTGCGCTGTTGGCTTCGTCTATTTTCTGCTTCCCTCCGAACAATGCCAATGGCAATGGATATTGTGAGCGGAACCGCAGCCAATGTCATGAGCACCGTTATTATTGCTCCTCTCATCCAACGGATAGATGATGTTATTCTCTTGGCCGACAACCGTCGCCTTCTCCAAGACCAGTTAAATCGTATGAAGGGCCTCTTGCGCGATATCAGCTATCAATTCRAMAACCAGCTAAAGAGTCCCCCTGAGTCGCTGAAAAATTGTGTGGAAAGGATGGAAGGTGMAGTTGGAAAWGCCAGAKWATTGATCGAAAGCTCACAACGCCCACATCAGTGTYTTGGTATTTGATTGTGCCTTCCTTTTTAAGCCCAGGCTCTCTACACAAATCAGAGAGTGGATAGCAACTTTTAATGGGCTCTTTGCTCAGCTGCAGACAGATTTTTCAGTGTTTTGCAGTGCTCAACAGATTGCCTCCTTCACACCACGACAGGGAGAGATGCAGATCGAGAGGTGTCTCACACAAGCTGCCCACGTTCGGAGAATCGGTGTATATGGCACCGGTGGCGTTGGAAAAACAACGCTGCTCAAAAAMATCTAYAATACCCACAARGAGGTTAGTGACTTTTTCGATGCTGTCATTTGGGTTACTGTTGCTCAATTTCCAATTCYGGAGTTGCAGGGTGCTATTGCTTCTGAAGTCAATTTAGACCTGACCGACACAGATGTTGATGTGCGGAAGATGAAACTGCGTGCATATCTGAAGGACAAGAATTTTTTATTGGTTTTAGAGGACATGTGGACAGCACTTGATCTGGAAGAGCTGGGCGTGGAATTTAACAATGAGAGAGTCGGCAAACTCATATTCTCTACTCGCGATAGAAATCTGATTGAAGAAATGAAAGCGGAAGAGTGCATGGAAATACAAGCCATGTCCCCAGAAGAAGGATGGGATTTGTTTTCCCAAGTGGCTTTCAAAGAGGAAGGAGGCCAAATTCCTGAGCGGATAGAGCATCTTGCCAGACAAGTCTCCAGGCAGTGTAAAGGTTTACCCCTCGCCATAAATCTAATAGCTTCATCAATGATTGGCAACAACGATGCAAATGAGTGGAAGCGTGCTCTAACGCAAATGCAGAGTCTGAATTTCATTTCTCCAATTGCTCATCATCCTCGCATTGATCGAGATTTGTTTCAGCGATTGAGATGGAGTTATGATAGTTTGCCCGATGCTCGTTTGAAAAACTGTTTTCTGTATTGTGCCATGTTTCCTCAAGATATTACTTTTGGGGCGAATCTGCTTGTGCAAATGTGGATCGCTGAGGGTCTCGTCAACACCAAAGACACAGGGCTCAGCTATGTTAAGTTT
>JASDQU010026979.1:5208-18097 GCA_032191745.1 Picea mariana
CTTTTGGAGCCTCATAAGTTGAGTACTTGGGTCATATTGTTGGCAAGGTAGGTGTCAGGGTGGATCCTAAAAATATTGAAGCTATGCAGGATTGGCCTCACCCAAAGACTCTCAAAATCTTATTGGATTTATGGGTTTAAAAGTCTATTATCACAAGTTTGTTAAGAATTATGGAAAGATTGCGACACCTCTCACTGCTCTCCTTAAAAATAATTCTTTCACTTGGGCTCCCACAACTGATTAGGCCTTTCAAACCATGAAGGCGACCATGTGCACCACTCTAGTCATGGCCCTTTCAGATTTCAAAAAGACCTTTGTCCTGGAATGTGATACTTCCGGGAGAGGAATTGGAGTAGTCCTTATGCAATATGGTCAACCTTTAGCCTTTACCAACAAACAACTACCAGAGCGAGATTTGGGCAAATCAATCTATGAAAAGTAAATGTTGGCTATTCTGCATGCAATGGATCTTTGGTGCCCTTATCTATTGGGGAAACACTTCCAAGTTAAGATAGATCATCAAAGCCTCAAGTATTTTCTGGAACAATTCCCTTCCTCCCTGGAGCAACAAAAATGGGTGACTACGCTCTTTGGATATGATTATGAGATCATTTAAAAGAAAGGAAAAGACAATGTGGTGGCTGATGCACTTTCAAGAAAATATGAAGATGAAGGGTCCATTTTTTCCCTCTCCTTCATTGTACCAGATTGTCTCCAAGTTGTTCACCAGGAATGGCTACATGATCCCAAAATTTTTCATCTGATCCAACAATTGTAGGCCAATTATCCAGTTTCGCCAGGGTACTCTTGGCACAATGATGAGCTTCGATACAAAGATCATTTGTATTTAAGTAAACATTCACAACTTAAATCCACGGTACTTTTGGAGCTTCATGATACACCCACAACTAGGCACTTAGGGTTTACCAAAACCTATGACTGGGTCAACTGTTCTTTTTTCTGGGATGGTATGAAATAGGACGTTCATAATTTTGTGGCATAATGTGATGTTTTTCATTGCAACAAGGGAGAAACAGTCAAATCTCTTGCCACACTACAACCACTTCCGATTCCACCTGCTATTTGGAGGGATATATCTATGGATTTTATTGTGGGCTTACCTAAATTGAGCAATAAATTAGTCATCATGGTGGTTGTTGATCGTCTTTCCAAGTATGCTTATTTCTGTGCTCTTCAACACCGATTTACAACCTCCACTATGGCTCAACTTTTCATGGATCAAGTATTTAAGATTAATGGTATGCTTGATTCTATTTTTTCTGATTGAGACCCCACTTTCACCAATAATTTTTGGCAAGAACTGTTCAAGCTACAAGGAACCTAATTGCATCTCATCACAACTTATCATCCCTAGAATGATGGTCAAACTAAAGTTGTCAACAAGTGTTTGGAAACATATTTGAGGTGTTTTGCATCATAAAGGAAAACTCAGTGGGCTCAATGGTTTCCACTAGCTGAATGGTGGTACAACACTTCTTACTATACAACTATCCGCATGACTCCTTTTGAAGTAGTATATGGACAAAATACACCTTTAGTTCTCTCAAACCTTCCAAGTGTCTCGAAGGTCTAGGCGGTTGACCAAACGATTACAGTTCGAGAGGATACTCTTCCTTCCCTCAAAGAGAATTTGTTCATGGAACAGAATCGCATGAAGCAACATGCAGATCAATGTCGATATGAACATCAATTTACAGAAGGAGACCAAGTGTTTCTTCGCTTGCAACCTTATAAGAAAAATTCCCTCAAGGATGACCATTGTCAGAAACTGGCACTCAAATTTTATGGTCCTTATACCATTCTCAAGTGTGTGGGAAAGGTGGCCTATCAATTAGCTTTTCCCAGTCATTCTAAGCTCCATCCTGTTTTTCATGTCTCCTTCTTAAAGAAGGTGATTGGAACTAAGTGCCAAACTCAAACCAACCTTCCTGAGTTGGATGAAGAAGGCTCCATTTGGTTACAACCACAAGCAGTTTTGTACCAGCGTGAGTGTTGTCTGCATCATCACACCATCAGGGAAGTGTTATTCTAGTGGAAAGATACAATTCCAACAAATGCCACTTTGGAACCAACTACCATTTTGCAACAATTTCCTCATCTCAAGCCTTGAGAACAAGGTTGTTTTTAAAGGGGAGGAGATGTTAGGGACCTAACCTCCCTAACCGCTCACATAGGTAGAATAATATATTTCCATGTAATAAAGGCCAATATTAACAAGGCGTAGAAATAAGGAAGAATAATTCAAATGTAATAAGACCTAATAGAATCTTCCTCTTCTAGAAGGATATTCCTCTAGATTGTTCTTTTGGATAGACATATTTAGTATAAATAGGAGTAGAGGGTATGAGAAGTTTTATCTTGGATATTATTGTAATAGAGCTATGCTCTACTGGAGGTTTCCCCCTTGAAGAGGAAAGTGAACATTGCTATCATTAATCAAGGTGCTCTTTCTGGTGTTATTATGGTATTGTTCTGGTTATATCATTGTGTTCTGCCATTTCTAGCTAAAATATTTATGTTCTGCATACTCTTTTATATCCAGAATAATACATTCAGGGTCTATGTACCATAGGTTTCTCCACTTTCTCCTCCATCTCCTCATCATATTGGGGAGGTGCATCCCCATCATATGTGCCAATATCTACAAAAAAATAGATAATAATAATCAGATAATTGAAACAAAATGTTACAATAAATTACATATACATTGAATAAGACATAAAAATATGCAAGTAGATTTATCAAAATATAATGATAATATTACCTCTCTCATTTGGTGGATCGACTACTGTAAATATGATTATTGGAAATCCTCTCCAATCCATCCCCACGTATGAGTATTGTACAAAATCGAGGACATGATTTTCCTCTCTATCCAAAAAATCACATATTCCCCTACTAATCGGAGTATACAACCACTTCGTCGGGTCCCTCTTAGGAAAAAACTACTCTCACATGCACATATGCACATCAATTATATTCCTAGGATGAAAGTAGGGTGTTGTTGGTCGAGTGGAATGAAACCTCTCAAAAAATAACGTAAATACCTCTAACGTGAATGGGAAGAATATCCTCCCATAAAAAATGACATGACAATGATCCAATGCAGAAAAAAATCGTCTCAAAAAATTATCCATCCACCTAATGAATTGGGGCCTTTGCAACAAAATATCTACATAATACATCAAATGGAAAATAATGCACTTCCTATCAGAGCTAAAGTGTGACATTGTTGTGATAATAATACACAAACACCTAACATCCTCTGCATGATATTAATCTATCGACAACTGACCACCAACAAATTGGACTCTCGAAGCGAACTAAATGTATGGACCAACATATATTTTCACATATACATCTTGGATATGTCTTGAAAAACCATGAAGTAGATCAAGGAACTGGGGCTAAACCTCCCTCCTCCTATACAACCCGTTGAGCACTCAACACACCCTAAAAAGCCTATGTCAGTTTCTTACCTTTTTGGGTACCACTTGATCTTTTCACTATCTGATTTGATTTCCTTTTGAGAAATGTTTTGTACTTGCTTTTTCTTTTGACTCTAATTAGCTATTCAGGTTTGTTTTACTTTATAAAAACCCATGAATTAAAAAGGCTTAAAACTTAAATAAAGAATCAATAGCCAAAACACTTCACCCGACGCGCTCAAGATTCAACATTGGAATGAATTATTAGAAAGAAAAGAGCCACTTGGGAAACCTTAGTCACTGAGCACTGATCTTCATTGGCATCAGTAGAAGCAAGTTTTGTTTCTGCCAAAGTTCTGCATAAAGATATCGTCGATAATCGATTCCTCTTCGACATCGGTAAGACACAAAGGGATTAGAAATTAATGAGGAAGGAAACAATATCACCGATAGTCGTTACCCGACGCGCTTATTAGAATCGGGGAAGACCTAAAGAATTGCAATGATCATTTTGATCATGCTAAAGAGTTCCCTCGATCCCCGATCCCCGATGTAATTCGACATCGATACTTTTTCGAGGAAGCTAATCTGTAGAAAATCATGTGATAGGTATTGCTGATCGCCGATCTCGATAGTTTTCGGCATCGTTACTTTAAGGTATGTTTTAAACCAAATGACTTAATGAAAACCTTGACTTTGATTGATACACATGGATTAGGCCCCCTATCTTCAACACCACGTGTCTTTTCTAGATTGGAGAACCATACGATTTAGTTTTACCCGGAGTCAATCTTGGTTCCCTAGGTCCAAGTCACACCTCAGAGTTAGTTTTTCCACATCAACATTGTACAATGATATTGATTGGTGTCAGCGCTTTTGTGAGGGACATCGATGAAAATTTTCATAGCACAATGCTAATCCCCGATCTACCCACTGAGTTTGCGAGATGCTGGGACGTTTTAGCGTTAGATATGATTGGATTTTGAGCATTTAAGGGGCTAATTAATGCCAAATCTCGCATTAGTTGCTACTTCATGTGTGAATAAAAAAAACCGTTTGAAATTACCGATAGACCATATCACCCTGTGTGTCTCTGCCGTCAACTCATGATGAATTTAAGTTGTAGAGATTCGGCGGAAGATTTGTTTGAATTTCACTCATCACCCGAATTAAATGGTCGATATGACATGGTAAGTTCTTCCATGGTTTAAATTCTCCTGATCCATTGTAAACAAAACCATTCTGCACGAAAATAAGTTTCAGAGCATCCAAAGAAAGAGAGATGAGAAATTCAAAAGCTGCAGAGTTCCTGTGAGTATCAAATAACTAGGTTTAACAAGCTTTACGGGTATGTTTTCAAGTCTGTGATTTTTACGTGGCTATGATTTATATATTCTTTATCCTTTTATGTTCTTTTAATAGTATCTAAACTTTAACTTTTCAGTTGCAAGAACAATGCCGCCAAGGAAGCCGAACACTAGACAATCATTGAGGGTGTCGGAGCTGAAGGAGCCAGAGGTAGGTGAAGGTTCCTCTCCAGGGGTTGCAAAACATTTGGAATACACTCCAAGGCTGGAACCAGTCATCAAGACATCTACAAAGAAGGTTTTCATTCAACCTCTGGCCTTTGGAGACACAGAGGCAATCATAGGGACCAAGGCAACACTCCCACATTAGGGAGAACTCTTCAAAAATATCATCCAGGAAAAATTTCTGGAATATATCCCGCATAGTGACCCAAATGTGAGAAAGCTCAATGAAGAATTTTTTCCAAATATTCGACGATCGTACCTGCACATGGTAGCAAGCAGAACTCCATTGTTCCCCTGCATAGAACTTCTGAAGTGGATCATCAACCACACAGACACACAAAAGTGTTTAAACAATGATGAAAATGGTGGGTGTGTCGGGGTCTTCCTTCTGGTGGAGGTCCAAAAATATTACAAACTTTGAGACCCTGAGGAACGGCTGAATACATATTTCATTGTGAATTTCTACAAGCGACACAACACCAGCCGGGTGATGGCCTCATGGTGGAAAGGATATAAGAAGTACACCAACCAGAGCACTGACTGGTACCAGATGACCAACTTAAGGGAGCCATACATCTACCTGATGGCTCTCATATACCAATTGTATGGGGAGAAAGACTGCTCCAAATTTTTAGAGGCATGGATGCCCCTAACTTGCATATTGGCCATTTCTAGGAGAGACTTCAATTGTGGATCCATCATTTATAATCAATTGAGCATCTGCATACAATAGGCTCAGATGTTGAAGGAATGAGAGAGACCAACCTTCTACATAGATTCATACTTACAAGATGTCATGTGTTCCAGAAACATCTTTTCCGGCATGAACCTGAGCTGGCATGTCGTAGAACTCTTGGTCGACGTATATTTCAACATCTTAGGGGAGAACAGGTGCAAAAAATCCTACTCCCTCATCAACGATGAATCAATCACATGTATTTATTTTATTCTTTTCAAGAAAGAATGCTTGAGAATATCAACAACAACCAAAAAGATGATATCAAAGGTCGTCCACTGGTATCTGGATGAGCGTGATAACTACATCAGGGTATTCGGGGCCACTGGAGCACCACATCTTCTACCAGCTCATGTCCCTGACCGACTTGTAGTGAGGGAGATATGCCACCGGACCACCCTGGTCAAGAATAAAAAGTGAGTGTTTATACCTTATGGATTCCATGTAGGATTCTACTTAGTGAAAGACACCTCTCAAGCCAAACAGGAAGGGCTGAGCCAATTAGAGTTCAGATTCTCAAGTGTCATCCTTGCTAGCCATGCACCCATGAAAAATTTGAATATGAAGTATTCAAATAAAATTCCCAAGACTGGGACGAGGTGATGGCAAGGATGGCTGACCCCAAAATGACCAGGTTCAGAGCCATTATCCTGGACAAAAAAAATATAACCTTAGACAAATTGGCTTAAGAGGCCCTCAGAGCTAGAGAAGAAATGATAGTGTCTGAAGCAGCATAGGTCCCCCTGATAGCCCCGATGCAAGATAGAGCTTTCCCTATGACTCAGGGTGCGCGGGAGAGGGGTTTACTCATGATAGAATAGGTGCAATGGATAATTGACCAGTTGCAAGATGACCCGGACCTCACAGGTATGACAAGGTCCACTGCTGACAACTCAGATGAAATCTAGATAGGACCAAGTAGCCCTGAACTGATATACATTGATGAAATCGTCGGGTTAAACGACCCTAAAATCACAACGTCGTAGGCTGGATCATCGATGGGTGTTTTAGCTTAGCCAAAGACAATTGAGGTATTAGTGGCAACAAGTGCACCATACCCCCTTCGCGAGAAAATATATGATGAATATGAGAGCCCAGAGTTATCCCTTGTGACCCCTATACATATCATAGAGGAAAATGATCCATAGAAGAAATCTTCCCCAGCTCCCGATGCTCGAATTCAGGGGCTTCCACAAAATTAAGAAGAAGTTGAGAGTGTCTTATACACTGAGTTGCCCAATGCACTGGAGACCCAAGCCGATAGTCTGAAGGATGAGCCAGGGTCAGACGAACAAAAGGAAGAAGCTCCATAGAAGGAAATTGATGTCTCAACGGTCGATGATCAAGTAAGTACCAAGCCTACCCCCAATGCCTTAATTTCAATCGATACTCAACTCCCTGATGAGTGACAAATAAAATCCAGGCCTTTGGAACATAGGGAGGAAGTTCAAGAACCCAATCTTGAAAAAATATATACCATCAGGAGTCTGGGGAATACACTCACCTGGGGAGATAAAAAAATCCCTGAAACCATGGATGAAATTGCTAACACACACGCAATCACTTATGACCGAAAAATAAAAGCTATCATGTAGAAAAACACCAAGAAGAGGAGGATCACTCTAGATCACTCCATCCTCATCACCACAGAGGAAAATTTGATAAATATAGAGCATGCCAAAACATCCGAACTTATCGGTGTAGGGATGGAAATCTCAGATGCCATTGTGGACAAAGAAAAAAGGGATGAAGAGGAATTGGCCGCTACCCTAAAAGAGTTATAACATCTGATCCATATGGAAAATTATTACCAGGATACCACACAAGCCGCGATGTTCTTGAGGAATGTGTTCCAAGAAACCTATAATAAATTTGCAAATGAGCGACATCTGTTCATTGCAAGAATAGTTGAGTACCAATAACACACCCTCATGGTGCTGACAACGTGTAAATATATGGAGAGGTGGTATGATAAAGTGCACCAAGCCATGGAAAGGATCGACTACATCAACATCGTTCAACAGAGCTGAGATGTCGAAGAGCACGACATTCGGGTACTCAAAGATAGTAGCATCGACCGCATAAAGAAATCAACTGAATACTGGGTGAGAATGGCTGAAGAGCCTAATTGGAAGATCCAAGAAAAGTAAGTTGAGTGCAAAAATAATTGGACCAAGGTCAACCAAGCGATGAGAGGCATCGACCTTTCGAAATTTGGCACACCTGATGAATTTTTCTACTTGCGTGACATCGTCAAATTACATACCGAACAAGACTCATCGTGGGATGTAGAGATAAAAAAGGTGGCAAACATGGTGCCAGAACAAGTTTAATAGTTCACGAAGCACCTGATCAAGGCTCGGACAGTGCTACAATAGTTAAGTGCCAAAATAGTCAAATATTGGGCATGTATAGTATCGATCAAGGAGATCCTTTCAGCCTTGATGGATCAACATAGGTTTCCATAGGCTAACACGTGTGAGGATATTTTTTTCTAGTGGTTGGAGTACGAGAAGAGTCATCCACTCAAAAGAAACCATTAGATGACTTTTGAAGACTGAAGGAAGAAAGCACCATGTGGCAAATTTTGTTTTACTTAGATGCACTTTAATTGTTATTTTTAGTTAATTCTATTGTATAAATAAGAGCACCGATTGGTTAGTTAAGGGTCTATGTTTGTTTCAAAGACCCTCATCTTTTGTTTTGTTAAGAACTATTTTGGACCTGCCTTTAATTCATAAGTCCTTTTTTGGGACCAGAGACAAGTTTGTGTTTGTTCATCAAAAGCGTGTATGATTGGACATGGAGAAGAATTATTTATTATTTCGTCTCATGAATGGATGCTGTAACTAGTAAGAGCTACTAAATTTGTTGATAAGTTATCCAATGCAATGTTTTACAGTTCTTTTCTTTAATGATGAAGACAAATCGTTGTGTTATTATGTGATCGATGATTAGAGTTGAGTGAATTATTTTACTTGCTGTCATTTATCACATGCGTGTTTTATTTTGATAAATTGTATATCAGTCAATAATTGGAATACCAACACGGTTAATGTATTAGTAGTAGGAATATGGTAGAGAATCAATTTATGCATGCTAGAGTGAAAGGGTTATCCCAAGCTCAACCTCTTCTCCAATAGTTAAGTTTGTTCCTGCTTTGTTGCCTAGTTGGTTTATACCGACTTTTATCATATATCGGTCCCACCTAAGAGAAAATACAAAAACGAGAACGTCTAAACCGAAGGAGAAACCTTCACAAGAGAACGTAAAGCCCATTGATTAATTGGAAGGATCACAAGATATGGAGAACCATTCCACCATTAAACACTTTAGAGTCTAATTGGGCCTCGATGGTGGGTTTGGTTCCTGCTGTTGAGTTAAAGGGATTTAGGACCCCTCAAAAAAATTGGCGCTAGAAGGAGGGTATGAATAATGAATGGCTGACATGATATTTGACATAATATTTCAGATAGCCTGTAGATTCAAAACATCCCACATGCATCAATAGTCATTCCCAAGAAATCCCACACACACTAAGTACTCCTGAAACGAGTAACTCATCCCATCACAAGGAAGATAATCTATTCCCTGATATACCTTACGCTCTTCCTCACAAGGAATTAAACCAATTCAGAAGAATCACAAGAGCATACGCCTGACAGATCGATGTGCTTCCCTTAGATCCATTACTTCCTCAAAGAAAACAAGTAAGAAGACCAGTGGTTGATACCCCCGACCAGGTTTTTTTCACACAGTAGAAGACCTGATAGATTTTGATCTCATCGAAATCGAACACCCTCTTAATCTAATCCCTGGAACACCAGTCAAAAAATTCTCCGAGCCCGATGAGTTTTCATAAGGGTTTAACTTAGACATGGAAGATAAAAATGACCATTATGAAGAGAGGGGAAACCCACCTTAGAATAATCAACCTTGGTTGGCCAGAGATTCTTTGGCCATTCCTAGCTGAGTACACAATATTCCCCGACACCTAGAGAATTTACTCCTTAAATTTGACCCTGAAACCTCAATATTTCTTAAGGACCATATCAAAAAATTCATACTAGCTATCAGACTTATGAATGTCTAATATGAAGATGTAGTTTGCAAGATTTTCCCCTACACTTTCAAGAATTCAGCCTCCACATGGTATTTTAACCTACCTGTAGGATCCATAACTAGTTGGATGAAGTTTCATAAGGATTTTCTAGATAAATTGGCAGAAGAAACTACTACAGGATCTTTGATGGCTGAGTTGTTCACCGCCACCATGACTTCGAAGGAAAGGGTTAAAGAATTCAATCAAAGATTTACTACCAACTTAAATAAATTCCATCCCGAAGCTAAACCTACTTAGGAGTTGCAAATCGAAGTATACGCTAATGCTCTCCCCGCTTCTATTTCCATGTTTGTGAAGAGGGCTGCCAAACCAACCCCAGCTGAGAATTTTGAAGAAGCCAAAGCGATAGAGTTCCAAATGAAAGGATACAAAGAAGTCTAGGTCTCGTTAGTTAAGAAAGAAGTTCAACCTCCTCCCATGAGAGGACTCCTGTTGACTAGACCCCCAGGGAAACAAACAGAACAAGCTCCTGAAAAGGGAAGTGAGGACATAGAGGATCTACAACACATGGTCAAGAAGTTGTCAAATGAAATCATAGACATGAAGAGAAGTGCATGGGAGGGAAACCAAGGCCAAAGACCCTATAAACCTTTTTTCAAAATAAATCCATCATTCAAAGAAATTGAACCACCCCCAACAAACTTAAACATTGACCTGTGAAATGTAGCATTTGACTCTTTCTGTACTTATCATTAAGAGAATCACTCTGAAAGACACTGCCCTCAATTGGTGCATGCCATGAATTTGATGGCCAACTAGTTTCTAGACAAAGTCTCCCTAACCAAACAATCAAGTGGCTCGGCTATGAATATTTCTGATCAAGAAGAAGTTACTCCACCAGAATAAACATCCATGTTGATATGGGACCCTAACTTACCAATGCCTTCCCATGAATTATTTGAGGTTCAAGAACCACCCGCAGAAGTCTTGGTTGTGCAAACACGAAGTAGGGGTCAACCTGTCTCAAATGACCTTACTACGACCCCAAATTTGGGAGGAAAACCAGCTCCCGATCACCCGAAAGAACCTTTTTCTACCTGAAGAAACCCTATAAACATCCATACATGAGAATCACCCAAGCTAGATTAAAACATAGTAGAATATTTGAAGAAGTTGAAGGAAAATATATCGGTCATGGACATGTGTAGAATCCCTCAACAAAAAGATTTTCTGCTACAAGCATTGAAATCAGTAGAAAATCCTACAACAAGTACTGACCAAGGAAGAAATATAACTCCCACAGATCTAATAAATAAACCAACTGTGAATGCCTGCTCTGAAGATAAGAAGGGAAAACCTTTTGTCCCACCGTTCCTTTTAAATTTTGAAGTCTTCAACAAAAACCTCCATAATTGTTTGGTCTACTCATGAGCATATTATAATGTTATGCGACTGTTTATTTGCAAAAAATTAAATGCAATACCTCTCAAGAGTGATAAACATGTGATACAACTAGATAAAACCTAGGTGAAGGTCATGGGAGAACTCAAATATGTGATGATCAGAATAGCGACACACCCTAAATTTGTGCAAGTAATTGACATCATTGTAGTAGATAACCCATAATATTATGGATTGTTATTAAGTTGAGATTGGTCTGAGAAGTTAAATGGATACTTTAGTACAGACTGGGCTCACATTTGGCTACCACTAAAAGGGCACACAAACATGATCATGATCGATAGGGAAAGAGATTTAAAAAATACTGTCACTAACTTTGAAACCCTAAATGAACCCTCATCGGTAGATTTCCCCATGTTAGGAAATTATTCCTGTGATTCTGACTTTGGAAATTTATCCCTCTCTCATATGATGTTCCCTTTACCCAAAAATCTGAAATGATATTTCAAGAGGAACTGCTAACGACGGTGGAGGAAACCCTCTTCTGTCAAGAACCTACGTTGGAAATCATAGAACAAACAGGAAAGGGAGAGGGAAGTGAAAATAAAGAGGAGGATGATATATTTTTCCCACAAGTTTGGACCCTATACTTTGATGGTTCTAAATCGCAAGAAGGGTCCATGGCAGGGTGCATCCTCATTGATATAAAAGGTAAACGACATTTCCTGTCCTGTAGATTAGAGTTCGAATGCACAAACAATACCGCTGAATATGAAGCTCTAGTACAAGGGCTAAAGAAAGCCATGGACTTGAACTTTAAATAAGTGAAGGATTTCAGAGATTCTGAAATCATTGTTAGAAAAGTAAGGAATACTATACATTTCAATTCTCCACACTCGAAGAATTACCAACAGGAAGTGCACATGCTAATAGAGAATTTTGAAGTTTTCAACATTACAACGATTCCAAGAGAAAAGAACATTCTTGCTGATTCTTTGGCCACCACTACTTCAAGGATATCACCTCTAGAAGATCATGAAGCCTTCCAATTCACCATAGAATTTCTCTATAAACCATCGGTGCCCAACAATATTTCTAATTGGAAGGTCTTTGAAGGATATGAACAAATTATAAGCTTTCTGACCAATCGGGATAACTTTAAAGACTTGTCCATTGACGATGAAATATTCCAAGAACAATCAGCAGGAACCGATCTTCAGACAGATCAACTGAATGACAAATCGAAGTCTCATATGATACCGAACCTAAAGGAAAGATTTAAGGGCTCAAAAAACACGAAAACTGGTAGATCCTATCCCATGCATGAAACTATAAATCTACGAACCATGGAAAACCCAAAAAATGTAAACCTCTGCAAGACAATATCTAAAGAGGAAAGGAAGGCCTACCTCAAACTTTTCAGACAACATCAAGATTTGTTTGCGTAGTCCTATCGAGATATGAAAACTTATGGTACCCGTATCATTCAACACACTATCCCTTTAAAGCATGAAGTAAAACCCTTCCAACAAAAGCTCTGGAAATACGACCCATCCCTGGATCCCCTCATGTGTCAAGAGTTAAAGAAATTGTTAGATGCCAAAATTATATTCTAGTTTAGACACTCTGCATGGGTAGAAAATTTGGTTCTTGTAAGAAAAAAGTCTGGGGAGATCCACCTATGCATAGATTTTAGAAAACTCAATAG
>JASDQU010026979.1:18117-29219 GCA_032191745.1 Picea mariana
TGTCAAGAGTTAAAGAAATTGTTAGATGCCAAAATTATATTCTAGTTTAGACACTCTGCATGGGTAGAAAATTTGGTTCTTGTAAGAAAAAAGTCTGGGGAGATCCACCTATGCATAGATTTTAGAAAACTCAATAGAGCTTCAGAAAAGGACAACTACCCAGTTCCACCTATGGAGAAACTCTTGCAGGGCGTGTCTGGCTCTGAGATTTTCTCCTTGCTGGATGGTTTCTCAGGTTACAACCATGTTCTAGTTCCATAAGAACATCGCTTGAAAACTACCTTTCGAACCAAGTGGGGAACCTTCGCTTACAAATGCATGCCCTTTGGGTTACTCAATGTAGGAGCGACCTTCCAGAGGGCCATGGATGTAGCATTTTGGGGACTAATCAACAAGTGTGTATAAGTCTACTTGGATGATGTGATTGTGTATTCAAAGAATAGAGAAGATCACATCCAACATTTAACCCAGATTTTTGAAAGGTGTAGGAAATATGGTATATCCTTAAACCCTAAGAAAACCATTTTTGGTGTCGAGGAAGGTAAGTTGTTAGGCCACATTATATCTCAAGAAGGCATTCGCATAGATTTATAAAGGATTAAGGCTATAGCTAAGCTTCCATTACCTCACAACAAAAGGCTATGCAATCATTCTTCAGGAAAATCAATTTTGTGAGGAAATTCACCCCCGATTTCACGGAAACTATCAAAACCTTACAAAAAATGATTCATAAAGATGCTGAATTTAAGTGGGATGATGAACAAAAGAAGGATTTAAACAATATTAAGACTACAATATATCAAGCCCCAGTGCTATGATGTCCTGATTTCAATAAATATTTCTTCCTCTATACTTTCGTATCTGACCAATCATTATCCGCAGTATTAACTCGAAAGGATGATGACAACAATGAGGCCCCAGTGTCATTCATGACCACTAATCTCCAGGGGG
This sequence comes from Picea mariana, assembly GCA_032191745.1. Classification (NCBI taxonomy): domain Eukaryota; kingdom Viridiplantae; phylum Streptophyta; class Pinopsida; order Pinales; family Pinaceae; genus Picea; species Picea mariana. The sequence goes on from JASDQU010026979.1 coordinate 19,069, forward strand.
CCGAAATAAATTACCTTGCTATAGATAATCATGCCTATGCAGTATAAAAGGCAGTAAAACACTTCAGTATGCGATTCATTTCATTGGTTTCAATCCCATTTCTTCACCCCTGTGAGCATCACCTGATGCAATGAGTGCTAAGTGGACTATTCAAATCATGCGAATTATTGGTCAGTTGTGACTAATACTCATGGATATGGGTCATATGTTAATGACTTACACTATGTAGTTAATCCCAAAAATAATATCTAATATCTTGCACTGCGGAAGCCCCTATATGCTTAAATAATAAGAGTGAAGGGAGCTCTAATTGGGTAGTTCATAAGGCACAATACTTGCTAAGGTTTTGCAAATGGGGTAGCAAGCTAAGTGGGCTTGATTGTGGGAAAAAATCCACAGTTAAGCGCGCTTGAGCCAGAGGCGTCTTGGGATGGGTGACCACTTGGGAAGTCTTGGTTACCAAGTGCAAGCCTCGGAAGTGATGATTGATGCTATGCGATTCATTTTGTTGGTTTCAATCCCATTTCTTCACCCCTGTGAGAATCACTCGATGCAATGAGTGATAAGTGGACTATTCAAATAATGAGAATTATTGGTCAGTTGTGAATAATACTCATGAACATGGGTCATAGATTAATGACTTACACTGCGCAGTTAATCCCGAAAAAGATATCTAATATCTTGCACTGTGGAAGCCCCTATATACTTCAGATCTTAAATCCTCAAGAACCATACCAAAGTAATTGTGCCTCCCCTTGTAGTACAATACCTATTTACTCAACAGGATATGGGGGAAAGAAGAGGAAATTGGGTGGTAGTAGTCCAAGAATTTGATCTAGATATAAAACCTGCTAAACTATTTAAAGGACAAGGGTTATGCAAACTAGAAGCCAAATCTCAGGACCAAGTAAATGATGACCCTGGATGGGAGAATGAATTGGCATTATGGTGTGGCGAAGATTCATACGTCTCCCCAGGGAAAGAGTCTTGGTACGAGAAACTGGCTTATCTTCTGCACCATGGGACTTGCCTAGAAAACATAAATGCTTAGGAAAGAAGAGCTCACAGGTTAAAATCTGTACAATATCACCTCATAAATGATACTTTTCCGTGTTAATTATGATGGGGTACTTCTAGGTTGTCTCAAACGTGAAGACACAGACAAATTTCTGAAAGAGATCCATGATGGTCCTGCTAGTGGAAATTTTGCAAGAAACACCACCGCTCATAAGATATTGAGAGCTGGCTATTATTAGCCTACTTTATTTAAAGACACTCACACATATGCTAGAAGCTGTAAGACTTGTCAAATAAGTGATGGAAGGGAGAAGAGAGAAGTTATCCCACTTCAACCGGTGGTTGTTTCTAGGCCATTTGAGTAGTGGGGTTTACATATCATAGGATAAATTACACCAAGTTCCTCAAAACATCATTGGTACATACTAACTACCACAAACTATTTCAAAAAATGGGCATAAGCCACCCCCTTGACTCACGTAAATGAGAAGATGGTGATCCAATTCATAGAACAAAAACTAATCATTAGGTTCAGTGTGCCTTTTGCCCTTGTTTTTGATAATGCAGCTTACTTTTCTTCCACCTTATTAACATAATTTTCCCTAGACAAAGGAATCATAATTAGATACTCTGCAAATTATTATCCACAAGGAAACAAAGTGGCAGAATCAACTAATAAGAACCTAGTGAGAATATTGAAGAAAACGGTTGCAGACAATAAGAGGAATTGGGATAATCTACTCCATAACGCTTTATGGGCAGATAGAGTTACACCCAAGGAAGCTATAGAGAATTCCCTATACTTTCTAGTATATAGACATGAAGCCATTTTCTTGAACAAGCTATATCTTCCATCTCTTCAACTTGCTCAAGAGTCCAGAGGGCAACCCTCATCAATCTTACAACAAAGAATTGACACCCTACTCATGTTAGAAGAAGAAAGGAAGAAATTTAAGTCAAAGTTCATATCCCACCAACAGATAGTTAAAAGGTGGTTTGATAAGCATAAGGCTAAAGAGAAGAATTTTGAAGTAGGAGACTTAGTCCTAAAGTGGGACAAAGCAAATGAGCCTAAAGGAAAACATTCTAAGTTTCAGAATCTATGGCTCGGACCTTTCCAGGTGGCCGAGAATATTGGGTTAGGCACGCATCGACTGCAAAATATGAGGGGGGAACTTGATGCCATCCCAGTGAATGGCGAAGCCCTAAAATAATATTTCCATTAAAAAAAACAAAAAGAGATCTTCTGTGTTTATGTTTTCACGATGTTTATTTTAGATGCGTCGATTTATCTTTTGCATTTATGCATTTTTGTTTTATCTTTTGCGATTGTACTTCTGTGATTTTGAATAGTGTGTTTATATAGATAATGGTTGACCTCAAATTATGCGACATGGAGAAAATTTTTCCTAACTCGTCACTCACATACAACACAAGAAACGTTGGGGAAACCGCGGTTGTTTCAAGGGATTCTCTATCTAACCTGCACATATGTACAAATTCAGAGAAATGTGGAAGTGGATGCCTAGTGGTTTGGTTAAAACCTTAAGGTAAAGAAGACAATATGGAAAGGACTACATGTACCTCAGAGACAGAGCTAGCAAAATTTCACCTTGACCACCTCATTCTTGCAAATAAATGATGTCCTCCTCTCCCACTCGCTCAGGGAATTTTGTCGAAAAATAAAATCAACTATATCAAATGAGTGCATAGTAGGAGAGGGTATGCATATATCTCTGTCAAGGCTATGGATTATCGCTGGCAGCGGAGCAAGGTGTGTGACGTCAGGGTGACTCCGCCGTGGCTATGGATGCTCGTTGGTAGCGTAGCAACACCGTAGCAAATGAATAAGGGTAACTAAAAGACCTAGTGCCAGTGAATGCTTTACTAGACTCTTGTCAAAGGGGGTGTGAGTCAGGGTTACAGGAAAAAAAGGTTGAATAAAGGTTGAAAACCCCATAGGCAGGTCCAGATGTGTCAATTGGGGAATTTCAAATGCAATGGTGAAAGGGGCTCTGATAAAAACTAGTTAAGTTCTTCACCAACTTTTGCATCAGTCGAGCCCGAGGGAGGAACATAGATTCTTCTTTTCACCTAGTAAGTTGCCATTTGTTGAGCACTCAACACACCCTAAAAATCCTATGTCAATTTTTTACCTTTTTGGGGACCACTTGATCTTTGCACTATCTGATTCAATTTCCTTTTGAGAAATGTTTTGTCTTTGCTTGTTCTTTTGACTCTCATTAGCTATTCAGGTTTGTTTTACTTTATAAAACCCCATGAATTAAAAATGATTAACACTTAAATAAAGAATCAACAACCAAGACACTTTACCCGACGCGCTCAAGATTCTACATTGGAAGGAATTCTTAGAAAGAAAAGAGCCACTCAGAAAACCTTAGTCACCGAGAGACGATATTCATCGGAATCAATAGAAGTAAGTTTTGTTTATGCCAAATTTTTGCATAAGGATATCTTCAATAGCCGATTCCTCTTCGACATCGATAAGAGACAAAGGGATTAGATGTTAATGATGAAGGAAATGATATTGCCGACATTCGTTACCCGACACACTTATCAGAATCAGGGAAGACCTAAAGAATCAAAATGATCATTCTGACCACGCTAAAGAGTTCCCCTGATCACCGATCCTTGATGTACTTTGACATCGGGACTTTTTCGAGGAAGCTAATCCGTAGAAAAACATGTGATAGGTATCGTCAATTGTCGATCATGGATAATTTTCGGCATCGACAATTTAAGGTATGTTTTAAACCAAATGAATTAATGAAAACCCTGACTCCAATTGATACACATAGATTAGGCCACCTATCTTCAACACCACGTGTATTTTCCAAATTGGAGAACCATACGACCTAGTTTTACCCCGAGTCAATATTGGTTCCCTAGGTCCAAGTCACACCTCCGAGTCATTTTTTCCACGTTATCATTGTACGATGAGATTGATCAACATCAGAGATTTTGTGAGGGACATTGGAAAACATGTTTTATAGCACAGAGCTGATCCCTGATCCACCCATGGAGAAAGCGACACGATGGGACGTTTTAGCGTTAGATATGATTAGATTTTGAGCATTTAAGGGGCTGATTAATACCAAATCCCGCATTAGTTTATACTTCATGTGTGAATCAAAACAACTGTTTTAAATTAGTGATATGCCACATCACCCTCCGCACCTCCATTGTCAACCCACGATGAATTTAAGTTGTAGAGATTCAGCGGTAGATTTGTTTTAATTTCACTCATCACCTAAATTAAATGGTCTATACGACACAGTAAGTTCTTCCTTGGTTTAAATTCTCTTGACCCATTGTAAACGAAACCATTCTATGCACAAAGAAGTTTCACAGAATCTGGAGAAAAAGAGACGAGCAATTCGAAAGCTGTAGATTTCCCGTGAGTATCAAATAACCAGATTTAGCAAGCTTTACGGGTATGTATCCAAGTATATGGTTTTTACGTGGCTACAGTTTATATATTCGTTATCCGGTTATGTTATTTGAATAGTATCTAAAATCTAATTTTTCATTTGTAGGCACAATGCCACCAAGGAAGCCGATCATTAGATGATCACTGAGGGCGCTAAAGCTGAAGGAGCCAGAGGTAGGTGAAGGTTCCTCTCCAGGGGTCGCAAAATAGTTGGAATACACTCCAAGGTCAGAACCAGTCATTAAGACATCTACAAAGAGGGTTTTCATTCAACCTCCAGCCTTTGGAGACATAGAGGCAAGAACAGGGACCAAGGCAACACTCCCACATTGGGGAGAACTCTTCAAAAATATTAGCCTCTAAGAATTCCTGGAATATATCCCTCATAATGACCCAGATGTGATAAATATCGATGACGAAGTTTTTCCAAATATCCGACGATCTTACCTGTACATGGTAGCAAGCTGAACTCCGGTGTTCCCCTGCATAGAACTTCTGAAGTAGCTCATCAACCACACAGACACACATAATTGTTTAATCAACGATGACAATGGTGGGTGTGTCGTGGTCTTCCTTCTGGTGGAGGTCCAAAAATATTACAAACTTCGAGACCCTGAGGAGCGGTTGAATACAAATTTCATTGTGAATTTCTATGAGTGCCATGACACCAGCCGGGTGATGGCCTCATGGTGGAGGGAAGATAAGAAGTACACCAACCACAACACCGAATGGTACTAGACGACCAACTGAAGGGAGCCATACATCTACCTGATGGCTCTCATCTGCTGATTGTATGGGGAGAAAGACTGCTCCAGATTTTCAGAGGCATGGATGCCCCTAGCTTACATAGTGGCCATTTTCGGGAGCAGATTCAATTGGGGAGACATCATTTCTAAGAAACTGAGCATCTGCATACAACAGGCTCAGATGCCGAAGGAAGGAGAGACACTGGCCTTCTACATGGCTTCATACTTATTGGATGTCATGTTTGCTAGAAACATCTTTTCCGGCGTGAACCTGAGCTTGCACATCGCAGAACTCCCTGTCCACATATATTTCAACATCTTAGGGGAGAACAGGTACACAAAATCCTACTCCCTCATTTGTGATGAATTCATCGCACATATTTATTTTATTCTTTTCAAGAAAGAATGCCCAAGACTATCAACAACGACCAGAAAGATGATATCAAAGGTCGGCCACTGGTATCTGGACAAGTGCGATACCTACATTAGGGTATTCAGGGCCACCAGAGCACCACATCTTCTACTAAAGCATTTCCCTATCCGAATTGTAGTGGGGGAGATATGCTACCACACCATCCTACAAGGCTACAACGCCACCCTCGTCAAGAATAAAAAGCAGGTGTTTATACCTTATGGATTCCATGTAGGCTTCTACTTGGTGAAAGACACCACTCAAGCCAAATAGGAAGGGCTGAGCCAATTAGAGTTCAGATTCCTGACCGACCAATTCTGCAAACATGACCCAAAGGGTCTAGTCTTGAAACATGCTTCTCAAGTGTCGTCCTGCTGGCCATATGCCCATGACAAATTTGAAGTTGAAGTCTTCACAGAAAATGCCCAAGACTGGGAAGAGGTGGTGGTAAGGATGTCCAACCCCAAAATGACCAGGTTTGGATCCATGAGCCTGGATGAACAAACTATAACCATAGAGCAATAAACTCAAGAGGCCCTCAGAGCCAGAGAAGAAATGAACGGCCGAAGCAACAGAGGTCCCCTTGATATCCCCTGTGCAATATAGAGGCTTCCCTATGACTCAGGACACGCGTGAGAGTAGGTTACTCATGATAGAACATGCGCAGTGGATAATTGATCAGCTGCAAGATGACCCAAACCTCACATGTATGACAAGGTCCCCTACCGAAACACCATATGAAATCTATATAGGCCCAAGTGACCCTAAACTGATAGACGTCGATGAAATCTCCGGGTTAGATGACACTTAAATCACAACACCACATGCTAGATCACTGGTGGATGTTTCAGCTCAGTTAGAGACAGTCGAGGTATCAATGGGAACAGGTGCACCATACCCCCTCTGCAAATTAATAAAAATCTATGATGACGATGAGAGCCCAGAGGTATCCCTTGTGACCCCTATACATATTGTAGAGGAAAAGGAGCCAGAGAAGACATCTTCCCTTGCTCCCGACACTCGAATTCATTGGCTTCCACAGAATGAAAAAGAAGTTGAGAGTGTCTTAGACACTGAGCTACCCAATGCACTGAAGACCAAAGTGGATAGTCCGAAGGATGAGCCAGGTTCAGGCGAACAAAAGGAAGAAGATCCATAGCAGGAAATTGATGTCTCAATGACCAATGATCAAGTAAGTATCGAGCCTACCCCCGATGCCTCAATTTCAATCGGTACTCAACTCCCCAACGAGCGAAAAACATAATAGCATTGGCCTTCGAAACAAAGGGAGGAAGTTCATGAACCCAGTCTTGAACAAATATATACGATCGAGAGTCTGGGGAATACACTCACCTGGGGAGATCAACAAATCCTCGAACTTGTGGATGAAGTAGATGACATACACGCCATCTCTTATGACCAGAAAATAAAATCTATCATGGAAAGAACAACTAAGAAGAGGAGGATCACTCTATATCGTTCTATCCTCATCACCACAGAGGGAAATTTGATAAATACAGAGCATTCCAAAACATCCAAACTTATCGGCGCAGGGATGGCAATCTCAGATGCCACCCTGGACAGAAAAAAAAGGGATGAAGAGGAATTGGCCGCTATCCTGAAAGAGTTAGAAAATATGCATCATCTAGAAAATTATTACCAGGATACCACACAAGTCGCGATGTTCTTGCAGAACGAGTTCCAAGAAACCTATAATAAATTTGCAAACGAGCGGCATCTGTTCACTGCAAGAATAACTAAGTACCAAGAAGACACCCTCATGGCACTGGAAACATGTAAATATATGGAGAGGTGGTATGAGAAGGTGCACCAAGCCTTGGAAAGGATTGACTACATTAGCACTGTTCAGCAGGGCTGAGACGCCAAATAGCATGACATTCAGGTACTCAAAGATAGTAGCATTGACAGCATAAAGAAATTGGCTAAATACTGGGTGAGAATGGCCCAAGAGCCTCATTGGGAGATCCAAGAAAAGTGGGCCGAGTGTGAAAAGAATTGGACCAAGGTCAACCAAATGATGAGATACATCGGCCTTCTGGAATTCGACACACATGATGACTTTGTCGACTTGCACGAAATCATCAAATTGCATACCGAACAAGACTCATCGTGGGATACAGAGATAACAAAGGTGGCAAACATGGCACCGAAAAAAGTGCAATAGTTCACGAAGCACCCGATCAAGGCTCATATAGTGATACAATAGTTAAGTGCCAAAATATTCAAATATCGGGCACATGCAGTAGAGATCAAGGATATCCTTTTAGCCTCGATGGATCAACATAGGTTTCCATACGCTAACACATGCAAGGATATTTTTTTCTAGTGGTCAGAGTACGAGAAGAGTCATCCACTCAAAGGAAACTATTAGATGAATTTTGAAGACTGAAGGAAGAAAGCGCCATGTGGCAAACTTTGTTTTACTTGGCTGCACTTTAATTGTTATTTTTAGTTAATTGTATGTTATAAATAAGAGCATCGACCTATTATTTAAGGGTCAATGGTTGTTGCAAAGACCCTCATTTTGGTTTTTTTAAGAACTATTTTGGAGCTGCCTTTAATTGAGAAGTCCTTTTTTGGGACCAGAGACAAGTTTGTGGTTTTTCTTCAAAAGCTTGTATGATTGGATGTGGAGAAGAATTATTTCTTATTTCATCTCATGAATGGATGTTGTAACAACTAAGAGCTACTAAATCTATTGATAAGTTATTTGATGCAATGTTTTAAATTTCTTTTCTTTACTGATGAAGATAAATCATTGTGTTATTATGTGATCAATGATTAGAGTTGAGTGAATTATTTTACTTGCTATCATTTATCACATGCATGTTTTCTTCTGATAAATTGTATCTCAGTTAGTAGTTGGAATACCATCACGGTTAATGTATTAGTACTAGGCATGTGGTATAGAATCACTGTCTGCATGCTAGAGGGAAAGGGTTATCCCAAGCTCAACCTCTTCTCCAATAGTTAAGTTTGTTCCCACTTTATTGACTAGTTGGTTTATACCGACTTTTATCTTATATCGGTCCCACCTAAGAGAAAATACAAAAAAGAGAATGCCCGAACCGAAGGAGAAACCTTCACAAGAGAACGTAAAGCCCATCAATTAATTGGCCAGATCGCAAGATCTGGAGAACCATTCCACCATTAAATGTTGCAGATTCTAATTGGTCTTCAGTGGCGGGTTTGGTTCCTGCTGTTGACTTAAAGGGATTTAGGACCCCTCAACACAACCCAGTGATAAAATAATATTCCATTATGGGTTGATACCACAGATTGGGACCATTCATGAATTCCTATCGACCATGATCACAAGAACAAATCAATTTCTACAAAAATGGAGAGTTATCCCTAAGGGATGTACCCACCTCATAAAAATTGAGGAGGCCAACATCCCTAAAAAGGGCACGTGTCTTAGTTAAAATACAGTGAGGGTACCTCTCCCTCTCCCTCTATCGGGGCTCCCACTCATGTATAAAGATGTGTGTCTTGACTCATTGCTACTACACCTCTCAACTCCATCATTTATGATTCACATACAAACATTTTTAATCATATAATAATAATAATAATCTGTTTTTAAGGTCACGACCAAGCCAGACACCGAATTGGTGTATGAGACCCCCTTTGCCCAACGATTTTGACTGGTAAAGTCTATAGAGGTATACATACCCTACCCCCCTTTGGATTTGAAATTGTGACCTCTTATAAGGAAACACATGTTCTTAACCATTAGGCCCACTCATATAATGAATTGAAATTATAAATCACACACGTAATAATTTGTATTTAAAAAAAACTAAAATTAATTTCTAATTGCAAAACAAAAGTGGAAAAGTAACCACTGCACCAAAAATAATATATATGCATCGTCATTGATGCATTATATTAGTAATAAAGAACCAATATGTGGTGCATCTAGCACAAAGCACTGATGCTCCATAGTTATTGGAGCACCGATAAGTATTTAGCAGCGTGTTGTGTTATATAACGCACTGAGAACAGGGTGATCACAAGAGGCACCGTAATACAATTTAGAATATTTTATGTGATAGGTAGTGTGATTGTTTATATGTAATGCGTCAGTGCTCAGTTAAAATTGGAGAACCACATGTCCTTAATTTTGTGGACATCTGCACGACACTAGTCCCACGTTGTTTTGTATGATACACCGATATGTTACATATTAAACATTTGGCACAGTGTCATGCTATGAAAAACACCAGTGCGTTTCATATACCTAGACACACTAGTAACAAGGAATCCCATAAGTCACATCGATATGATGAATATTTAAATATTTGGGCTCGTGCCATGCTATTTACAACACCAATGCATTGTGTATACATACGGGTGTCGTTGTTCATCAACACATGTATTCCAATAGAGGATGAGCACCTTTAGTAACCACTCACACAATCGGATCAAATATCAACACACTGATTTTTTCATGTGGTAAAACCTCTATAGGGAAGCATCCGTGACCCCACCCAACATGGCC
>JASDQU010026981.1:0-23759 GCA_032191745.1 Picea mariana
TAGTGGTAGCATTATCCGGCCTGTTGGTGGCTGGGGATGTTACAATTTGGTATCAGAGCATGGTTACAACACTGAGCCTAGATGGGCCATGTTAGTGGAAGTTGAAGCAAGAGTTTCGGAAGGAGTTGTTGTCGAAATGGACAAAACTCAAGTTTTGACCCAAGGTTTCAACACCGAGCCTGAATGGGTTGGATAAGTGGTCATTGGACCCAAGGTTTCAAGAGAAAATTGTGTTTGGAGGACCAATTTCGAATTCCAGAACCTTCCTGAGTGCTAAGAAGTTACCTTGGCCATGTTACGAAGCTCAGGAGTAGTAGCGGTATCGTAAAACCATGACAGAAGTGGTATTGGTCCGTAGAGTAATGTGGACCTTAGGATCTATTCGGGAGAAGGAGAATCCTTCACGACCGTCAGATCTAGTAATGTTGCGAGGCAGTTAGCCGTGAATTCCTGTGGAAATCCATAGAGTAACAGAGTTTTTTCTTTCCCTTAGGATCTGTTCGGAAGGAAGGGAAATCATTTATGACCGTCAGATCTGGAGAAGGTGTCGAAGGGTTATCCTAGAAACCCTTCAAACTTCACGACTTTGGTGAAGTTGATGCAAACTAAGAGAAAGGTAGAAGCCCGAAACTCCGAAGTCCGGAGGAGAGATCTACATCGTAGATCTGGGGAGAAGTCTTACCATTAGAGAAAACCAAGAGCGGAAGATAAAGAGGCTCATAATTTCAGATTTTTGAAGATTGGAAAGAAGCAAGCATAAGAACTTCTGAAACTTCGAAGTGACGTGGCATGGTGATGTCACTTGGTTTGACGTGGACACATGGGTTGTGTGCCATGTGTCAGTGAGTTTTGAACCCGTAGAAGTTTGAAATGTCATATGGAACGTGACATGTGTCACTCATTTGACTGAGCCACGTGCCACCCGCTAGTATTTCACCATGTGGCATTCCGTATGAGCATGGTTAGTGGGACCCTGAGGTTACATAATGAAGTTAAAGTTTGGAGGACCCACACTGGCATTGATCACGATACATCTAGATCAGTGGCCAGGAGGAATTATGGGGACCCAAGTTGCACGAAAGTTAATTATCCAAGGCAGTCCCGCAATCCAAACCGCAGTTTCACCGAGGGGTTACATGTCAGCGTCAGAAGAATTGTGAATTCAAAGGCAGGTTACTCCAAACCACTGTTGCATGCCCCCGCAATTGGAAAATAATTACAGATATAATAGAAAAGAATTTTTTCCTTCATTTAATGTGTTTATGTATTTGTGTTCGTATTATATTTTTATATGATGTTCATGGTTTGAATGCGTAAACTGGTGAAGTATTGAATAAGTTTCAATTATTTCTCTTCTTTGAGTTTTCGAGTGCAAGCAGTGCACATTGTCTGCAAGGAGTGCATTGACAGAGGTAAGTTAACCTCAAAGAAGCTCAAGAGAGACACCATTGAACCTTCATTAGCAGAAGTGCAAGGAGTGCACAGGAAGAAATCTGTGTTGAGTTCAAAGAGAGATACAGTCACTGAGAACTTTGTAGGGCTATGCCAGGCAGGCATCGAGCGTGTGCAAGTGTACACAAAGAGAACTCTTTTTCGAGTTGAGGGAGAAGAGTATCAGAGGAAAATACTCACAGATCTATTGAACACTCTGTAGAAAATGCTCAGCAAGGTGTGCTTTGAGTAGAAGGTTTCTAGGAGGGCACAGAATTTTCCTTTGAAAGGAAACAGAAGGGTCGATACCCTTAGGAGACTGAGTAAATCGAAAATATCAGAAGAGATAACATAAGAAGTGTGTGGGATATGGAATCATTATAAGTCCTAAAGCTCAGAAGAGATAACTCTTACGAGAGCGAAGACGAGATCCGGGAGGTGGATTTGCAGGAGAAAGGTCAAAGGCTGAAGCCTTTGAACACTGACAAAATCTTCCAAGGAGAAAGAAGTCAAAAGATCAAGAGGAGGAGCGACAACAAATGTCAGATCGGTTATGGGGAGGAGCCTAGACCGTTAGATCAAAGTCCAGCAGAACAAAGGAAGTGCAGAGGAGAGGAACAGATCCCATCCAATAGGTCTGAGCGCGAAGGACCAGCAACCCTTGGATCCAGAGGTAAGCACATGAGACTTAACCCTTGTGTGCACAGGAGAGTGAAATTTTCAAAGTCCCAAAGTCCAAAAGGATATCTCGATCATTGATCGAGGAGGAGGTCAAAGGACTGTTGATCTGGTCTTGGTCCAAAAGAGCCGAAGTCCGGAAGAGAATCAGGGTTGTTGATTTGGAGAGGATGCGTAGCAGAAGATCTATCACTCCAGGGAAATTCACTCCGGAGATTTGTGTGTGTGGAGACGTAAGAACTCCTAAAGGCTGGAGATTCGGAGTTCATCAGAACCGTCCGATTGTTGAGGACAGGTGTCAATATATCCTCCACTCCGGAATATTGTCATAAGGGGAAAAGAAGATTGTTGAGAGTTGAAACTCCCGAGGGTCGGAGAGCTAGAATCAACCGTAGTCTTTGATTTGGAAGGGATCTATGTGTCAACAGTTCATGTAGATCTAGGATCGTATGTGGAAGGAGGAAAGAAGGTATAAAAGGGAGGATAGACAGTAGTCGTTGATCAAGAGGTATCGCCGAGGAATTGGAGATCAACAGACGAATTAGATTGCGGGGCCAGAACTTGCTCAGATGTTAAAAATTTGAGAGCAGGCCGTAATTTATACCACGATTTTAGCAAAGTGATATGTGGCAATTGGAGGTGAATTGCAGGGCGAAAAGTGGGTTGGCCTAAAACCACTCTTGCCCACGCCCGCAATCACATTTTTCCATCAGGTCATATGAAGGAAATGGCTAATAGAAAAGGGGTTAGCGCCTGAAACTTGGAGTTTTGGAAGCACGCAGGAATATCCCATGGGTCTGTCAAGACCTACACACAGGAGAAAAGGGGGCTTGTGTATAATTGTTTTGGGTTCAATCACGAGCCCGAAGAGTCAATTCGACATAGAAGATTGAAATATCCTTTGACCAGGAGGTCAGCACACCCTGTTGAGGTAGGGGCACTGCATTGAAAGTGATCAGGGAATAAATAGTCATGTACAGTGACTACAATGAGAGCACAACAAGATTCAGGAATCTGGGAAGAATTGAAGACTTTTGGGTTCAACAAGGAAAAGTTGGACATGGGAAAGAAGTTGTTGCAATTTCTATGGCAATAAGTATGTTATGGCTTGTTGGGTCAGCTAGAGGAAAGAATGATTGCATGTTTTCAAGTGTTGTTGGTGATGTTGTTGCATAAGAAGGGAAGAAACAGAGAGCTAAAGTGTTGGTTATAAGTTTGATAAAAGAAGCATGAAAGCTTCTACTGCCATCAGACTTTCAGGTAGTATAAAATTTATTAACGACAGTCATGCAAGTATGAGTTTTTATTACTCTTTTTGCATAATTGCTGAAAGGAAATTTAGGTAAGAATTTCCTCAGACGAAGTTAATATATAAAATCACATGATTATATTATTGAATGCATACCACTGGATGTGGTAATGGTTGGAGGCATGTATTAATTCAAAGATTTTTAGCTTCTGAATGCACACACTGACATAGTAGAATGTCATGTTAATTTGGTTATGGGGTAGTAACCAAAGAATTAAAAGATAAGAACTTGTTATAGGAATGAATTCCACTAAGCTAGTCATGTATGAGACCAGGACATGGTTGGATATGGCAAGGTATGGACAAGGAAAGGTTATGAGCCACATAGGTACTAAAAGCTTCCTACCTTTAAATAAAACTTGGACTGCAACCTTTTTGCTAACACTAATGAACACCACAAAATAATATTCTTGGTGTAGTGTTCAGGTCGAAAAGGAAGGCATCCAATTAATTGGGAAGACAATAGGAATTGTGTGGACAATGTGTCAACACATTGGCCAGAATTCCAACTTATGGATGGTGAGATACATGACTGAGATAAAGAGAATTATATAATTCAGTGCAAGGTGCGTTGAATAAGTATGCAATGAGAATTGCACTTATGCATAGTAAGAGATAGAATTGTGTACTAAATGAAATGGCTAAATGAGTTTTGTAAGTACATGCATATATATTATTGCATGGAAATAATTGTTACTAATAGCTGAAATGTTGTTAACTCGTGAAGTTGAGGACATTTCAGGCATGTGTTAGACATTGCAACAGGAAAGTTGCAAGTCAAGTAGTCACATGAGCATTGACTACAGGAAATTTTATTGTTCATAAAAATAAGTAATGAACTTACATATTTTACTGTGAACATGCATATGCATAGAATGACGAGTCGTTCTAGTTTATTAATTGTTGGGTAATTGTGATTGAATTTCTAGGTGTAGGAAATTCTAAGATAACTGCATAAGATTTTGTACATATTGAAATTGAATCATGATGTACAAGAAATACTAACAATTGTTGGAAGTATGCAAGATGAAGCCTTGCAGGAGGTATGCAGTTTGGTTCTTGTGGAAAACCACATGGAAGGTTGCAATCTAATATGGCAACAACCAAGAAGAATTATGAAATGGAATTTCATGTTTTGGGGAAAAGTTGAATTCCATTTTGAACTAATTGGAGTTCCTAAATGAATTCTTTTATGTTTTCTCATGATAACTGCATGTGGGTGATGCAGATGCGATGATGTTGATTAAAGTTATAATGTTGACTGCAAAGAGTAGCTCAGGGAAGATGTTGATTAGAAATCTCTGAGGGCAGTTGGAACTCCGGGAGCCACGGTGCTCTGAGACTTCCCGAGCCGACATGTTGTTGAAGCCCAAGGAAATGGAGGTGTAGCAGCTGATGGATTGTGTGACAGTGAAGGTGTACACTCCAGGGGTGGGACAGGCATGTGGGGAAGGAGAGACCATTGGTTGGAGTACTGTTGAGGTTTGGTACCTTGGTCTAGACCATGTTGATGTGGAAGGTCTTCTCAATCAAAATATAAGTACAATTCTCTATTTATTGTATGTTGTGTATCTTGTATACATGTTATAATGTTATTATAATTGCCTGTATATACATATATATACATTGCATATATGATTTCATTACCTTCATCCATGACTGTACATAATGTGTTTCATGTTTCATTGCTTAAGAAATATAAACTTGATGCTAATCATGTTATTGATTGGAATGTGATTCAGGTGGAGCAAGAAGGTGTCTTGCAAGTGCATCATGTGCACATATTGGAACAGAAGAGCAAACATCTCTGGAAATGAGCCATAGGGCTTGTAAAGGTCCAGTGGACCTGGTATGGTCCTGAAGACGTGACATGGGAGCATGAGGATGCTATGCGGGTGGAATACCCACATCTTTTTAAGGATTTTGGAAATCTTGTTGATGTTGTGTAAAGAGTTGCATTGAGGAAAGTGCAAAAATAAGGGGAGGGGATTGTAATATCCCAAGGACGAGCCACAATTGTATTTATGAATTGTAAACAACTTTTTTAGGTTGGTGAGATGAGTGTTGATAATTTGGTGGTCTTATGTGCTTATTAGGTCAGAGATCCTAAGTGTTAAAGGCCAGGAGCCTATTTTTGTATATGTAATTATGCAGATCATTAATAAAATATAAACATCATTGCGTGCAGACCAACCATAAAGAAAGAGTGATGGGGGACTAAGCTTCGACAAGGTTAGTTAAGGGAGGAGGCTAAGTGTGTGGGCCTAGGGGCTAAGCCAAGGCGCTTACCTCTAAAGGGGATAATAATTCATTATTATTTTCTAAAGGCTAAGGTGGGCAATTGACCAAGTGTTGTCCTAAGTTTCTAGAAAGAGAATGAGTGTTAAGTGGAACTCATGCGACTCCAAGAAGACAAGTGTCGACCCGGGCGCATGCAGTTAAAACTAATGAGTCAACTTGTGTTCGGGGTTCATCCTCCATTCTTGCATCCATTGTCTATCCTGTTTGGCTGGGACATTGATCTCTGCATAAACTCACGCAGCTCTGAAACCAAAAAACCATGAGGCCGACCTGTGATGTTTTCCTGAGAAGCTGATGCATCCTCTGTCTGAACCCATTTTGCCTCTGCATGGGACCTCTGCATAACCACACATTCTAAACTCTAGAACTGTGAACATGACTTGTGTATTTATGCAAACCCAGCCTATCCACTCTTGCAGAGCCGAGTTCGTACCTGAACCGTTTTTGGGTTGTTGCCTTTTGTTTTTCCTGAGTGGTATTGACCAGCTGTTGTTGTCCTCACCTTGTTGGATCTAAGTCAGAGACTTGTTGAAGAAGAGGGTTGTCAGGCCCGTGGTTGAAGAGGCAAGCTGTCAGGCTTGTGAGAAAATCTCTTCAGGTGAGAGAGTGTGTTGAGGAAGTGAGAACTCCTGGAAGGGGTCTTGTAGCTGCTACAAAGCTCTAAGAATTCTGGTCCGACCTGTTGTTGAAGCCCAAGGCAAGGGAGGTGAAGCAGTTGATGGAATGTGTGACAGTGAAGGTGTATACTCCTGGGGTGGGACAAGCATGTGGGGAATGAGAGTCTGTGAGCAGTGGGCATAAGTGGCTCCTGGGAGAAAATCCTTCCTCTTTCACTATGTGACTTTCCAATTGACCTTGCCTAGTGTAGGAATCCCTTGTCTGGTGGAGCTTAGTCCTATATCGGGGGTGACCTACTCTTGAGAGTGATGAGCAGTGTGGCCTAAGGCTGGGAGGTTCATGGAAGGTCTGCATGTAGTTGGTGGTGTTACTCCAGTTGAAAAGATAAGTATCAGTTTGTGCTTAATTTATACGTTATGCATGTTTGTGCTACTAATGCTTGAATGTTATCATGTGTTCCATTGCATGTGGTTTTACTGTTAATCTTGTTTGAATCTAAATGGTAATAGTAACTTTGTGTTATGTGTTTAATTTCGATTAAAATGCATGTTGTGTGTGTGTGTGTGTGTTTAGTAGTGGTAGCATTATCCGGCTTGTTGGTGGCTGGGGATGTTACACCCTCTCTCTCCATTTCTCTTCATCCTCATGGTAGAGGGACTTGGTAGAGAAATCAAAGCAGACACAACAAAAAACAAAATCAAAGGTCTTCACCTACACAATGATGATCATCCCTTGTCCCACCAACACTTTGTTGATGACACCATGCTTATGGACCAACCCATTGTACATGAAGCTAAATACATCCAGTAGGTTCTCACTGAATTCAGGGAAGCATCCAACATAGAGCTCAATCTTACTAAATCCAAAATATTCTTCTTTCATATCCCTCCAGCGATTCAATTGCATATAACTAGAATCCTTGGATTTCAAATAAGCTCGCTTCCTTCCAAGTACCTTGGATGCTCCTTTAGTTTCCAATGTCATTCAATCATCTTCTTGGGAGGATCTCCTATCTCGACTCAACAAAAGACTAGAAAAATGGTCCTTTAAAGTGATCAATACACTTGGACGTCTGGTCCTTCTCCAATCTATCCTCCAAGTTATTCATCTCTACCTTTTTTTGGCCTTATCTTCCCCCAAATATATCCTAAAATCCATCTGTAACCTTCAACGTTCCTTTTTTTGGGGAGGTGATCAAAAAGAAAAGAAGTGGGCGTTGGTTTCCTAGGACAAGATCTGCCTCCCCAAACTCAAAGGAGGACTTAGTCTCAAAGATCCAGAAATCCTCAGCTCAGTATTGGGTGCAAAAACTTGTTGGAGGTGGTTGGTATCCAAAGAAACATCGTGGGAGAGACTCTGGAGCAAGAATTATTGTTCGCATATGGACTCTAATGATCTCATATGGCTCTCAACTAATATCAGGGGCTCTCACACATGGAACACATCCTCGAAAAACAAATCTCTCATACAATCACACTCCTTTTGGGAGATCAGGGACGATAACTCTGCACTCTTCTAGGATGATGCCTGGCAACAACTCCCTCCTCTGGGAAAAAATATAGCAACATAAGCACTCAAATACATAATGATTGCCCAAAACAAATTGTTGATTCCTCAATATCGGCTCCCCTCCAACTAGAATGACACTTGGAGAACATGGCTCCCCAAGGAACAATGGGGCCCTCTTCCTTCCCATATATATTGGGATTCATTTTGGAAAAGTCTTTCTCAAAGAAAAATTTTCATTCACCCTAGCAAAGACATTCTTCATTGGGGATACAAATCTGCAGGTTGTTTCACTCTCAAAGAAGCCTATTGTCTAGCCATCGGAGATCAAACTAGGCTATTTCGGGAACCTTGGATCAAAATTTTAACTCAAAAGTTGTGACCAAAAGTCTCCTTCTTTCTTTGTCTTTTCTACCAAGGGAAAATTATAACTTGGGACAACCTTCTCAAATAGGGCTTCCAAGGACCGACAATTTTCCATCTTTGCAAAAACAATAATGAAACAATCGATCACTTGTTAAACTCCTCTCCCTTCTCCTCCACCATATGGGACCAAGGAGATATTCTCTTCTGAACTTTAGATTGTAACATAGAGAAAGTAGAAGATACCATAACTCAGTGGATAACAACAACCTTCTCTAATCCCATAGTAAACCGAGCTTGGAAAATCCTCCCTAGTTTTATTCTTTGGGGCATATGGAAGGAATTAAATTGACACATATTTAAGAACATATCCCCCTTAAAAGACTCAATCTGAGCTCAAATCTAACAGAACATCATGGAAATGATGCTATTATCCACTTGGTCCCCCAAGGACTGGACATGCTCTCCTCAAGATCTCCAAATTCTTCAGACCCTAAACATCCATCCCCCTCCCAACATCCAACCCTCCCTCTCTCCTTCTTTCACCTTCTCTGCTCCTCAGTTCTGGGCCCCTCCTCCTAATGGATTCCTTAAGCTCAATTTTGGTGGGTCTTATAAATGGAATCCTGGACCTTCCAGTTATGGAGGAGTTTTTCGCAACAATGATGGACAAATTATTCGGATATATGATAGATACATAGGAATAGAAAGCAACAACAAAGTTGAATTTCAAGACTTAGAATCTGGGCTCAATGTCGCTATTAGAGAACATTATCATCTTCTAGTCATTAAGAATGACTCGTAGCTTGTTATTCACATCCTTCGCAAGCTACAATGTGGAACCCCTCTAAATAAAAACACTACAAGTTGGAGACTTCAAGCTTCTCCAGAAAGAATAATTTATCTCATTCCTAGAATAGATGCAGTTATTCCCTCCCACGTGAAATGCTCAACCAAGAAACTAGATGATCGTCTGGAAAACAAAGGAATTGGTAGAGGAGACAGAGTCTTAGATCTTGATTGGAATCTTGTCCCTCCCTCCCCCCTACACATTTATTTCTCCACTATGTCCCATGTAGACCATGCTCCCCTGTATCGAGTGGTAGGGAAGCGACCGACCTCATTGCTCCCACCCAAGACACGCCGACACACATATTCCATGCTGACCACTAAATTCCCTCTTCCTTCCACCTATACCCAGATGTCCATGCAATCAATGAATAGCTCACCTACGTGTAGCACCTGGGATCCAAACATAAATGGAATCATTTTCCTTCCTCGTCGGGAGATCCTTCTCCGTCAATGTGCTTCAACCAAGATTGTCCTCCATATCAACATCAATGGATTCATCATGGCCTTCGCCATCACCTCACTGTCTGGCGATTACTCTAGCCATATCAATGCTCTTCTTGGCATGATTTCCCCCATCATGGCTAGTCTTCTTATACCTATTTACCATCGAGCTTGTCCCAACTTCATTCTCATGCCTTTGAATGGTCTTGCTCACTCTAATCCTCACCTGAATTCTTTCACTTCTATCCCATTTGTGTTCCGCTATCCAACTGCTAATCTCTTGTTTGTGGCTCTCATGGAAAGAGGAGGTTGTTGCCATCACTCCAGGGGAGGTTCCTTTGGTCAGTAAAGAGGGAAATCGGGTTCCCTCTTGGTTGCAGTAGCCAAGAAATAGTCATAGTCCTACCATGCTCACACCCCTCCCCAAATTCAAGCTGAAAGAAACCTTGTTGAAGCTGATGTTTGTGTCCTCAGGCGCTTCGTTACAAACAAGGAGGTGCGTGCAAACATAAGTTCTTGGGTCTCAGATACTAGGGGCATTTGCTCTCACGGATCCCACTATCTAAAGACCATTGAAATATATTGGCAATGAAACTACAGTTGGGGCAAGTTCTCGTTGACCAGAAAGATGACAAAGAAGAAATTGTGCTCCAGTGCAATGAGATACAAATGCAGATTTAGATTATGGACCATAAAATGAACCTCTTGGCTTGGAAAATTGCAGGAATCGACCTTTCAACGATGGCAGTGCCTCAACCCCAGGTGCATGAGGCAACGGATCCATCTACTTATCAATCTCTCTCATGAAAGGTGTGGTTTTGTATATGATGATTTACATTGAAGGCCGAGGTTTTTATGCTCTGCCTTACTATGGTCTAGCTAGGAATCTATATAAAGTAGTTTTTGGTTGTATTCAAAGTCTTAGAAGTAGTTATTGTCAGTATTTTAGACTCAATAAACAACTCTTTTATAAAACATGAGACAATTTACTACACTGTTACTAGTCTAATTTCCCTAGTAACAAACCAACAACAAGCTTTTTGTTATCTTCTTTAATGGTAATATAATTAAATTGAAATTATTATAAAAAACAAAAATAATTAATTTACATTCTATACAAAATACTATTATGATGATAAGTCAACTTACCTATTCCATAAACATAAAACTCTAATTGTCCATTCAAATTAGGTAAATTTGACTATTGTTACATTAAAGTAAATTTTACTATAAAAATATAAAGTTGATACTCATAACACCCCAAATTAGGTAAATTTGATTATTGTTACATTAAAGTAAGTTTTACTATAAAAATATAAAATTGATACTCATAACACCCGGTAAATTGGATTGATACTCATAACACCCGGTAAATTTGACTATTGTTACATTAAAGTAAGTTTTACTATAAAAATATAAAGTTGATACTCATAACACCCGGAAAATTTGACCATTGTTACAAAATTGAAATGGTGTTCACCCTTCTAATCCCCCCAAAAAACTCATGTACTTTATCACGAGTACTAATAATGGCTAAGTCGGTATTGATCTCAGAAGCAATTCATTGATAGTGGACAATACTTTTTATTCAATAATTTCCTTTTTGTTTTTCTTGCGTGCAAGCCAACTTGAAAATAAAAAGATATGATATCAACATTTTTAAATATCAATAAAATTTTATATATATATATATATATATTCCTTTTCATATCATTTAAATATTTTATTTAAAAAATATATATTATATTAATATGCTTGGTCATAAACTAACTTAAATTGTATAATAAGGTTATATTATATTTTATTATTTGTTATAGTTTTGTTATTTTAATTATTTATTAAATATTATTATTAGCTATATTTTTTTAGGACTAGATTTTATTATTATCTATGTCTTGTGTTATACAACTAGATTTATTATTAGTTATGTTTTGTGTTAGTTTAATTATATATATGGTGGAATTAACAACTAGGTTCAGATCGTATTTGCATGATATATGGTCGATTCTCATCGCGACCACTATAACCTTCAGGCATGCCTATGCTGCCCCACACACAACACATAAGGTAAGTCGAGGTTTATAATCAGTGGTCTCACATAATGGAGTGTCTTAACAATGCACTCTCACCGATTGTTCTACACTCCGGAGCTACACTTAAATTTGAAGGACATGGGAGTGAGATTTGATCCACTTATGTGTGCATGGGTCATATTTCCATTTAATATAATATATCTAGGTGAAACCACATGTTTGACCAACACCTCAAGCCATGGATAATTTTAAGGACGGAAAATTATCTTAAAATGTAGAAACCTGGGTGAACTGAACCTTTACCAATGGTGAAAAACTCCTCGCTTTCCACCATTGGATCGAACTCCTTTGGGAAAAAATTTTTAAGGACATGGGGGTGGGATTTGATCCACTTATGTGTGCACGTGTCACAATACCATCTAATATAATATCACTTGGTGCAACCACACATTCAACCACTACCTCAAGGTGCCCCATGGCTTTAGGCTAAACCCTCATGGGAATTGAACATTTCCCAATGATGAAAAACTTCTCGCTTTCCATCATTGAATCTAACCCCTTTGAACTTTATTAAATATTTAAAATATGATAATTTTGAATTTTAAAACAATTTTAAATGATTTTAATAATGAAATATAATGATTTTTAAATAAATTTTATTATGCATTTTTAGATTTTTATAAATAATAAATATGTAATTATTTATAAAATCATGACAACTTTGTTTTAATCCTATATAGGAATCCTTAATATATGTTTGATTTTGGGTAATCATGTTTGGTCTTCCTTTTTAATAGTAAAGGGATAAGATCCTCTTAATCATTGATAACATAATCATTGATAACATATTAGTGATTTTAGTAATGTGAGCTAAAAATGGGGGATCATTATTAGTTTTGCTCAAATATGTATTTATATAAATTTGATCATTTATAAAAAAAAATTAATAACAAGTGTTGTATGGCAACGTAGTTCTTGCCAGGTTGGAATGGGAATAAATGCACTGGAAAGACACGTGGGAAGCAGGTTGAAGTTCTTTGTGGCAGTGTGTCACTGGCCAGCCACAAGACATTTGACTTGTAGATGACCCCCCAAGTTAATATGCGAATGAGGCAGTTTTTTCCTGGGGTGTGTATAGTTCAAATATGGTACTTAGAAAACTTTTGTCTAAATGATTTGCAATAAAGGTGTCTAGGAAAAAGGACCAGGAAGAATAGACATTAAACATTCAAATACAATAGAATATTAAACAAAGGTTCCTAGACACAAAATTTTTTGCATTTAGAATCTGTTCCATATTTATGAAGCATACACATTAAACATTCAAATGCAATAAAATATTAATAATGTCTTGCAATAAAAGTTCTTGTTTTCTTTGAAATTTATCAAAAAATAATAATGTATGTTACATATTTATGGAATCTATTCCATATTTTTGAAGCATACACATTAAACATTCAAATACAATAGAATACTAATAATATCTTGCAACAAAGGTTGCTCGATCGATGACTACGTGCATTCATTCCACCTCTATCCGATTAAAACTCCTTTTCACAATGTATCAGAACTTAACAAACAAATATAAACATTTATAATTACGATCTACATTTAATTGGAAAGGTTACTAGAATGGAGTACTCAAACAATAAAGAAATGCGTTTCAAACTTTATTGGAATATCAATAAGTATGTTGAGCTTAACAAATCCAAAAAAACTATTCTTGAATTAGTTTTCTTTGAAATTTATCAAAAAATCTGGAATATGTTCGAAATTTCTAGAAATTTAAATGCATTTGTCATATAGATTGGGATTGGGGCTCCCGCGGACAATAAAAAGAAATAATTACAACAATTAGGATTGTGGAAAGAAGAAGTGCGCGACGGTAGAGAGGAAGATCTGAAAAGAAGAAATTGGAAGTTATGAATGTTTGGTTAGAGATTTCTATTTAAAGAGATAGAATAATTTAATTGATAAAGAAAACAAGATGACATCAATATATACTTACTATGAAGCTGATGCATTTTTGTTGTTGTCATTGACAGTCGTTGAAATCATGCCAATCAGTTGTTTCCCTTCCTCGATGAGGTTGTCAATTCTTCGTTGGAACCATTCTTTAATGTAGCTTCTCATGGGGGCCATGTTGATTTCATCCTGGATTTCTATGTCGAAAATATCGTTTTCTAATTTCCTTAGATCCATAGAAATACTATGTAGACTCTATTCAATTTCTTCATTGCGTACTGAATAGTCTAGTAGTCATCTCTCGAGTTCATCTACACGATATTCAAGGATGTCGAAAGATAATCCCTTTAAAATATCAAGTTGTTCATCAAAGGCTTCTTTGGTCATTGAAAAGGATTTGATAATTAAGTTTGGGTCTTGAAACTTGTTGGTACTTCTGGCTAAGTCTATTTGGATTAGGTTTCTGAATAATTCTTCTTTTTCTGATATGTCTTGTTTACATGATTCGACAATGGGCTCTAGGTTCTTAACTTTGTTTTGCCAACAAGATTTTAATTGTTTGGTCCGCTTTGGGGAGGGCAGATTCTCGTCTTCTTTTCAGATTCGAGTTGTTGATGGCATGGTTGGAAAAAGGGGTCAACACCTGTTCACAGAAACATTGATCATTTTTTAAATTCATATGCAAATGTTTGTGCAAATCATTTTCCCTCTTTCAAAAAGAAGCTATATTTTGTGATGTTTCCCAGGATTCAGTAACCAGTTGCATTCGTTTCTTGATGTTATTATCTACAAGGGCTCTACGTGATGCAAGGAGGCTGGAGGATACTTTTAACTTGGTTGCATGGGTAGAAGGCATGTTTTTTTCTAAAGGACTGTAAAACTCTGGGGTAGCAATGAAATCCTCCTCAAATTCCTTGACGTGGTCTTTCAGTCTGGCATTCTCCGCTTCAATTCCTCCAATGGAATCATCAAGAGCATCATCGGTTACATGGTGAAAAAGGGAGATTTGGGACGGCCACATTTTCCTAAAGTTAATCTCTATATGATATTTTCATTTCCTATTTGTTACATCTCTCTTTTCAATGACCATATTTTTAGATTGGTTGTCAAAAACAATGCTTTGGAATACGAAGGATTTTTATTTGTAAAAAATGTTGGTCTCAACTATTTCCATTACGAAACTATGGTGCACCACATCTGTGGATGAACCAACTTTGTGCATGTGCTCAATTTTAATTTCAAGTTGCATATGTTCACTTTCAATTTCAGGTTCGTCCACCTACCCTACAATGCGTTTTCTCTACTTCATCGGGGGAACTTTGTGAGAACTATCAAATTTTGTGTGAGGAGGGTTCTTATCTCCTCCTCCGTTTGAAGATTTATGGGTTGTTTTCTTACTGGGGTGGTCCATTGAGGCGATGATTTGTGATTTCGTTCTCTTGGGAGTGCTGGCGAGGGACTGGACACTCTTCTCATCAGATATTTTTCCCTATTGTCTGTACAATTCAGTCGTTCTTTGCAATGTCTCTACGTCGTAATCTCCAGAAGCAGGATTGTTTTCATCATTGTCCCTGTCTTCAGTCAGGCATCTATGGATAAAAGAGCTGCTAAAGCCAACTGCTAGTTGTTGGCACACAAGGGCAGACCCAGGATTCAACGCTTCAATAGTGCACCAACAAAACCCTAACTACCAGCCCTTTCGGCAACACTTTCGAAGAAGATGAAGTCTCACCCGAGGTAGAGGCAGGGGTGGTTGCAGGACTCAAGTGTTTGCAACCTAGCTGGGACATAGATCTGTGATTACACCACTCTAACAAAGCACCCAACAGTTAACCATTCATTAGCATTTAACCCTTATTCACATCATAGATATAAACCCTAATTCCATAATAACACAGTATTCAATCAGATCTAACACATCTAAGCACTTATCATATGTAAATAGATCAGATCTGGCATTCATTCACATCAGTAAGCACTAAGCTATCATATCAGATTCATCTAAACATACATTATTGCATTAAGCATAAATCACATGAACAATATAACAACCATAATGCACAAGGCAACCATAACACAGGATATACATGGTTCACCCCAGCGTGGGGCTATGTCCACCAACTCTTCTTCTTCTTTATTGTCTTCTGGCAATCATCTACATGCACAAAGCCGCAAAATCCTACTCCGCATAGGACAGGAGATCTGCGCTCACCTTGCCAGATCCTCCTTCCCCGAGCTAAGTTACAACACAAAGCTTCTCACAGTCTATGCACAAAGCACTACAAATGACCTGCACTTAGCTTTGCAAGTCTCAACATACACTAAGAACAAAGCCTCTTACAATCACTTTCACTTAGCACATTCGCTTAGCACACTGGCTTAGCACACTGGATCTTTCCTACATCGCCTAGATATCTATTTATACATTACAAAAGGGCCTAAACATGGGTAAACCCATGGGTCAACATTCCCATACTCGTTACATAAACCCTAAACCAAAAAATGCCCTAAAAAGGGGTTGAGATCCCACGATCTCTACTTTGACTTGCGCTCCACCTTCGACTAGCTTGTCGAAGTCCCAAAAGAGGTCAAACATGACCATCGTTTCCACAAAACCTAGTCAAGGGCCAACAGGCCCCCAACACTCACCTGTGACTCATCCTAAGTCACTTTGATCTGGGTAACTTTGCCTCAAACGCCTTGAGCTTGGTTCATCCTTCTTCGACCTGCTGCTTCGCCAGGGCCTCCTACTCAGTGAACTCCTAAATAACTGTCTTGTTCATTGCTCTTGCCAAGTGTTGTTCCACTATGGTAACCACTTTTTCTAGTTCTGCACCTCGTCCTTCAATATCCTCAAACAGTATGCAAGCTACATCCTACACTGGCTGGAGCTTCTGGGTCACTTCCATGAATTTACTCTAGATAGCATGGACTTACTATTGAGCAGTTCCCTATTCCTAGGATCTTTTCATTCTCTCGACCACTGACAAGGGCTTCAACTACACTTGTACCATTTCTTTTTGTTGCTTTGCCTCCTGGAGCTGTGACTCCAATGTCCTTAGTTCAGGATCCTCTGTAATTTGCTCATAAGTCTGTGCACTTTGACTGCTTAGTTGTTTACATTCCATGGCTAATGCTTTGATTCTCTCAACTGCGCTCCGAGCAGTTGCTTCTCTCTGATCGCACACTTCCTGCAGAGTTCTTGGCACTGCCTGTAACTCTAGTTTGGCTACTCTCTGTTGGATTTGTTGAATGGCTTTAGCAAGCTTCGCTACTTGACTTTCCACTGGGTCTTCTTCTATCTGTTCTAAGCTTATCATAGAGCGAAGTGCTCTGGTGACTTATTCTTTAATTCCCATCTGCTCCATGAGCAATTATTCTTTCTCCTGCTGGATTTTCTCTCTATCCTCTGCAAACTTTGCTTGGAGGTCATATTTTTCCTACTATGCAACCCGACGTTGCTCTATGACTTCCTCTTGTACTTGATTTAGGGCCTCTATGGACTGTTATTTTTCTTCGTAGACATGACAAAGGCGAGATTCGATTGCATCTATTATTATGTGGAGTTGGGAAAGCTCATCTCCCAGCTCTGTTTCTTCTGATGGAGGGGGTGCAGTAGACACTGCGTGGCTAGAGTGAAGGGCTTGTTGTACCCCTCTCAGTCCTACTTCAATCCTTTCATACATGGTCTCTTGTTTTGCTTCATTGCACTATAAAATATCTTTTGAGGTATATGATACAAAAATGATGATTAGGTTGATGTCATACATCGTGAGCATAGTCTCTAACTTGGACTTACTAGCTTTAGAATTCTTTCGTAATGTAGGTTTCATGGGGGAAACCTTTATTTTCTTGGAGGTCTCAGCCTCATCAATGATATCCTTAGGTGGTGTTACTTCGCCTTGTTTCTGCTTGTATTCTTCCCTGTTGTTCTCTTCTTTGTCTACTTCGTCATCACCTCCTCCTCTTGGTGACTTTGAAGCAGTCTCTTATGATGCGTTGTTCATCTCCTGTACCTCTTCTTTCTTCTTCCTTCTTCTACTTCCAGGTGCATCGTACTCTTCACGAGTAAAAAATAGACTTCTGATTAGGTCGAGGTCGGACAGTTCGGCCTGGTTGACCGAGATAAAGAACTTTGTGGGCCATTCCTTGGTTATTTCTTTCATGTCCTCCTCTGTAAGCTTGTAGTAGGACTGGATTTCTTCTTTATGCTCGTCTCCACGCACAGTGATAAAAATTAAATGCCTATCTTCTTGGAACTTTGCTATTGGCCTGAACCTGTGAAGCGTGTTCGGTGCCATACGAGGGAAGGAATCAATAGCCCTCTTCAACTGCAAGTAGTAGGTATGGAACATTGCGTTTGACTACCACTTCTTCACCATGTCGCTCGAATACCAAAGCGTGGTGAACTTCATAGCTAGGGGTTCATATGGCTCAATTTCAGGGAAGGTCACAGCTTTCGACATCTCCCAAGCAATGAACGCAAAGAGGATCAGTAGCCAGATAAAATGAAACTCATATCCCTGATCCTGAGCTTCACAACATTCTTTTTATAACTGGTTGACAAGGTATCTCACCTAGTTCATTTTTATCCCTTCCACACATTTTCCCGTGAGGTCAAAAACGAACCCTGTGACCTGCATGGGTTTGTTCTTCCTTACTAGCTAACCAACAATCAATTGGCAGGCTAGGTGCACTGTGCCATTCTGGATGGAGGCTACCTTGTAACCTCACTTCCCCTTCTCCACATTGTCGTAGGTATATTTAATTCGTTGTGTCAGAGCACGATCTGCAGCCTTCCTCGAGTAAAACTCTTGTGGGTCTGGTCCCTGCATGCTTAGTCCGATGATCATATGGATTAGTTTTGGATCGATGGTGATGCTTCTTTCCAGCCACATATAACCTCCATGGAAGCACGACAACAAGAATTTAATGCACGCGTTAACCTCTCGATGCCTTCCAAAATGTGTTATCTTCATTACGTTCAGAATAGTGGACCTCATGATGTCCATAGTCCATGGTTGGGGGATGATCTTTGACTTATTCACCTTGGTCTTGGTAAAATACTTATGCGGGGCGAGCATGCCATAGTTCTTGCGGTCTCCCAAATTATAGTCATTGATATTCAATGTCAGAATCCTCTCTAGCTACAATTTGACTGCACTTATCCCCTTCAGAAGGTACACAGTAATCAACGTGTAGTCAAAGTCCCTTGGGACACCGTCATGACTCACCGCACGAGCCAAAGGTGAAATGTAGATGGGAAAGATTTATTGGATGAGCTTCACATTCGCCAAGTCATCACGATGCTTGGTTCTTTTCTCGATCGCAGCTTGGGATGGTCCAGATCCATGAGCAGTCGACGGGGATGCTTTCACTCCTCTCGTCGATGAAGCTTGAATTCCTGCAGACATGACCTTTTCAACCATTAGATCGATTAGAATTTATTCTACGAACGTTTTCACAACACTGCACTCACTCGACATACACACTCGATATCGGATATCGCAGGTCGATGAACAAAACACTCAATGCAATAGAACGAGCGATGAAGTCTCAATAAACACAGTGCGGTAGTAGTCAGCTCTTTGTGGGCTCAAATAATCATTGTTTGCAAAACGTGTTCTCGATGAAATGTTTTATGGGATAAATAGACAACGTCGTAATGGATTCTTCCAATGGGTCGAAAATCCTCAATCAATGCAATTCCATTCGTTATGGCATGGTCCCAAAGTCCAATGGCGAGATTTATGACCATAACTATTGTTCTAACCGTTAGGGAGTGTCAGTCTAACGGTCATAACACCTCCAATGGTCATATTGCTCCGCCATGGCAAAGTGTCGATCTGTGTTGTTCTAATATTCCGGCGAAGTTCAAGTTCTGGAAACCTTCCTTCTGTGAAGTCCTCTCTGGAATTTCTTGTAATTTTCCCAACTTAGCTTTCTTCTTGCTGAGCTTCCTAGATTTCTTTACTATGATCTGAGTTACTAGGCTTCTTTTTCCATTCTTATTCTTATCTGTACTCAACATAGTAACTTCACGCTGCAAAGCTTCTGGGTGGAATACCTCTTCTCTCTCTGGAGTAGATGCTCTACTCTCCTATATGGACAAGTGTTTCAAGTCTTCCTGCATTCCTTTATTTTTAACAGCTAAATCTCTAGTCCCCAATAGCTTCAACTTGTCCGCTTGTTCTTTCAGTAAGTGTGTTATTCTCCTAGCCATGAAATCTCTTAGTTCTTGCTTTTTCTGTTCTAGATCCTCCTCTTCTTGTTTCCTTCGGATCTGATCTTTCTCAATCCAATCTTTTCCTAGCAAAATAGAAAATGGGGCATTGTTCTCAACAAGTCTAATGACCTCAAATTATTCCTCTTTTGAAGTTCCATGAGCACTCATAGATGTCTGGGTAAGTCTTCCACATAGGGTTATTAGATTTCCTCTAAATAATCATATTCCTCCAAATGAAGGAATCATTGCAGGATTTCCCAAGATTTCTCAAGTTCTTTTTGTCATGATATTCACCTGTGTTTCCTCATCCAGAACACATTCTGTGTTGAAGTCTCCTATTCTTGCTTCTATACACTCTTTTTATTTTAACACGTCTGATAAGTTGATGCCTCTATGGTCATTTAGGGTTTCTTTCATCTGCAATAATACAGTCTCTGATTCTCTTTGGGGTTCTATCATATCTTTAGTTTCTTGGCCCTTTCGAGGTTTTCTTGTCTCATATTCATCTTTTCAACTTTATCAATCATTCTAGGGCAATCCAAAACTTCATGGTCCACAACTTTACAACAAAGACAACTAGGTCTTCTACCAGGGAATTCCTTAGCAAGATGTCCCGGTCTTTTGCAATTGTAACACACATTTAATCCTATTTTTATTTCAAATGATCTCCAACCTTTCATGTACTGCGCCCTGGGATCATAGTAACTGACCTGCAAAAAAATATTTCTAGGATCCTGCATCCATTTGTTAGTCCAAACATTCATTCTATGTATGGGAATAACATATCTTTCACTATTTCTATAAGATGTACTCATTTCGAATCTTCTTTCTTCTAGTTGTGTCCTAGTTTTCAGGCTAGGACAAAATTTATCAAACATACCTAGATCCATTCTTTTGAAACAAAAATTTTCACTTATCTAACCTTTATCAAAGCACAGAGCTTTCAGATCTTACCTCTTTTGAAAAAAAAATTCACTAATCTTACCTCTTTTCTTCAGATCTGATTCCTTTCTTAACACAGAGATTCACAAGTCAAGTATAATAATGTGCACTAAAGCAGCAGATCTATGCACATAAATTTCTTTTTCTTCAGTTCCCAGCAATCATAGCTTTAGGTCCTGACAATGGAACCATTTTTTGGCACACAGGGGCAGACCCAGGGTTCAATGCTTCAACAACACACCAAAAAAACCCTAACTATCGGCCCTTTCGGCAACACCTGCGAAGTAGATGAAGCCTCACCCGAGGTAGAGGTAGGGGTGGTTGCAAGACTCAAGTGTTTGCAACCTACATGGGACATAGATCTGTGATTACACCACTCTAACAAATCACCTAGCAGTTAACCATTCATTATCATTTAATCCTTATTCACATCGCAAATAAAACCCTAATTCCAGAAAAACACAGTATTCAATCAAATATAACACATCTAAGAACTTATCATATGGAAATATATCAGATCTGGCATTCATTCACATCACTAAGCACTAAGCTATCATATCATATTCATCTAAACATATATTATTGCACTAAGAATAAATCACATGAACAATATAACAACCATAATGCATACAACAACCATAACACGGGATATGTGTGGTTCACCCCAGCGTGGGGCTATGTCCACCAACTCTTCTTATTCTTTATTGTCTTTTGCCAATCATCTACATGCATAGAACCACATAATCCTACTCTGCATAGGATAGGATATCTTCGCGCAGCTTGCCAGATCCTCCTTCCCTGAGCTAAGTTTCAACACAAAGATTCTCACAGTCTGTGCACAAAGCACTACAAATGACCCGCACTTATCTCTGCAAGTCTCATCATACACTAAGCACATAGCCTCTTACAATTACTTGCACTTAGCACATTCGCTTATCACACTGGCTTAGCACAATGGATCTTTCCTACATTGCCTAGATATATATTTATACATTACAAAAGGGCCTAAACATGGGTAAACCCATGGGCCAACACTTCCATACCCGTTATATAAACCCTAAACCCAAAAATTCCCTTAAAAGGGGTCGAGATCCCGCAATCTCCACTTCGACTTGTGCTCCACCTTCGACCAACTTATCGAAGTCCTAAAAGAGGTCAAAAATGACTAGCATTTCCACAAAACCTAGTCAAGGGCCAACACCAGTAAATGTTTTCGAAAAATCCCATTAGGGTAGAACCCTTTTATCCTTTTAGCATATGTTAGGTTCAAGTTCTTGAAATGGCCTGTGAATTCGTCAATCTTGTTGATGTTTCTGCACATGAAGTCCCCGACTTTCCAAGGCAGAGGAATGAACTGTTTTTTTTTCTTGTCATGGAAAAAATGCAACCAATGGTTGTATTGCCTTGCTATTTCTGTAACAAACATCTTTTCAGTGATGTGGCATGGAAGGAAAGCAGGATTTTCCTTAGAGCCAAAGACCATTAGTACACTGTGATTTTCCCTTTGTTCAAGTGTCCCCTTCCTGTTCAAAAACTTGGTTTCCTGACCAAACATCTGGGGAGCATCCTTCCCTAACAATAAATCTTTGAAAACTAAGACAAAGTCATTAAAAACTTCATAAAAACAATAGGAGGCCTTGTGCCTCCACAGAGCCTAGTACCAGAATGTTACTGGGTCGAATCCACAGTTTATTTTCTTAGAAAGAGACAGTTTTGGAAACTGAAAACAATGCACTATTGCGAAAATAAAGTATGATGACATATAAAATTTATTCGATTCTTTGAATCCTGACAACTGGGAACATATTTCAATGGAAATTAGCTTCCCCCAATTGAAAATGAATTGTTCCTTGACTGTGAAGTACAAAATATAAATAACTATACGGAAAATGCTTGTCGTGTATGCCTGTCTCGTTATTATTGTAAACAACCAAGCAATTTCCTGGAATGGATTTCTAAAGGAACTTACCTGCAACTTTGTGATATCTTTAAGAACTATTTTTGGGTCTTCGAGGAACTCGGCTAATATGTCCAACCCATTATCATGTTTTTTTAGGAACTGCTTGAATTCTTGTCCTCTGAAGGTCAATGTTGGCTCTGGCAATGTTAACATCTTGCGATAGACTTGAGGTGACAAAGAAACAAGAGAATGGTCGCACAGTGGAATAATTCTTTGGCTTGAAATATATTTTTTGGTGCACCAAGAGACCACCTCCTTACAGTCAAAAACCTCAGGGACGCAGCCTGCACTAGCAATTCTAGAGGTCCAAATCACTTCATTCTGGGCAGAATGAGATGAATAGTAAAAGTATGCCCTGGACCACTGGAATTTATGAATCTAACATCCGAAGATATTCACTATATATCCACAAAACTGTTGTCGACCTACTTCCATAAGTTTGCAAGAACATTTGTTTGCTCCAGACAATGATTGAAATGAAGAGTTGAAAGGGATAATTGTAATGACCCTTTTCTTATTAATATGAATAATTTCATATATAATCCTAAACATTAGCTAATTATAGTTAATTATTATATAACCTTAATTAATTATATGTGGTTAATTAATTATTTTTTTTACTATGATTAGCTTAAGTATGATTAACTCTTTGATTAAGGGTTAATGAATGATTAATTAGTAAGTGAGTCATTAGTTAATTAATTATTAAATTAATGGTTAGTGATTAATTGATTATTAATTGGAGTAATTGATTAATTATGTATTAAAAAGGGGAAAATAAAATATGAGGTTAAATGGGTTACGTATCCCATAATGGATAACGTAACCCATACGTAAAATAAGCATTAAAGTAAAGGATAAGCCAATTTAATAGAAATAAATTTATGGATAAGATTTGGTGGGGAGTGAAGGTTCGGGGCGGTGAAGGAGGCATAAGGGAAGGAGGAGGATTCATTTAGGGGGGGGATTCATTCATGCAGTGGACGAGAGGAGATTTTGGGAGCTTTGAGACTGAGATAGAACGGTGGGATTTACAGTGCACACCGGGGCTGAGGGGTTTTGGGCTCGGAGGGCTAGGACGTCCGTAGATGTCCTAGGGCCAGGCGTACTGGTCGGTAGGGTGGCTGGTTTTGG
>JASDQU010026983.1:1402-11640 GCA_032191745.1 Picea mariana
ACATGGTGCTACCTCCATGGGAGATGTTTGACAATCAAGGTATGTTGATGATTGTGATATATATATATATTTTTTGAGATAGCATGACATATGTGTGTATATATATATGATGATACTATCTGTTGCTTTTTTGTATGTTCATATGTGGCACCTTGCGGGTGTGAGGTGGAGTTGCAGAGAGCGCTGGCTTGTCAGGAGCTGAAGAGATCGCTGCGGGGAGGGTCGCGGGTTGGAGAGAGATGTCAGTGTGAGTATGCCATGACGAGACCAGCTAGTCCAGAGAGAGCAGCGAGGAGACACCAGTTTGATGACCCTGGTGTCGAGCCATCACATGCTCCTTTGGCGGATGCCAGAGTAGATTTTGAGGACATAAGCCATTGCTTGGAGGCAGTGCTACAGGGCATGCCTAAGGGCATGTGGTCTCGTATCTAGGATTAGGGTATCCTGGAGCAGTGTGTGGGGATTCTTCCACCATGTAGGGCCATGGTACAAAAGGCAACATTTGTTGGTGCTGCGATGACCAAACGACTACCTCCAGGGCAGGAGGGACCAGTAGTGGGTGGGCAACCACCGCCTGAGGGAGGGGTAAGCGGTGGTGCTCTAGAGGCACCTTGAGTGCTACTCTATGTATTTGTTGTATTTTTGTATATAGGCTGGCTAGCCCATTTTGTACCGAGGTGCTTCACTAGCTTGCAAATACTTGTATTTTTGTATGTAAACATTGGGATGGCACTGTGGACTGTTTTATATATACATGAGTATACATTTTGAGATCTATGTGGTGTTTACATGCGTTTTGTTAATGTGTTGATAATGTCTAATCTATATATGTTGTGACAGGTTGTTGATATGTTTATGTATGTGTAGAGGTAGCTTGATGTGATATATGCCAGTATAACACAATATTAGCTAGGTTATCTATAATTTGATTCAATTGTTTGGGAATATGTGTAAATGTAATGGAATCAAAATGTCGAGATAAAAGTCTAACCTGCAGGTATTTGCAAAAGAGGCAAGGATCATGTACACGGTACACATTGTTGAGCTGGAGAATGACTAGTTGAGAGTCAGAAAGACGCTAAGGTGATGAATATGATGACGATGGGCATCGGCCAGGAGGCCAATGATTGCAGTGTATTTGGCTTGGTTGTTGGTCGCTGAACCCAAACATATGCCCCTCGAATGGAGCATTTCATGTGAGGGGGTGTAGAGATCCCAAGTGGCCGAAGCAATATTTTGTGTCCAACAGTTGGCATCGTCGATGTAACCGATGTGGTAGGCTAGTGGAGGAAGCATCTATCAAGAGAACAAATGATATTTTAGATGTGAGGGATGGAAAAAAGATTAAAAACACTATAAAATAAATAACCTAAAGTAGAATGACTACGTTTAAGCATAAAATTTCTTTAAGTATAACCCGTTGATGGGTTCTTTGAGAGAGAGGCCTTTGGGAGAGGCCAGTATGTATGTGCCTTTGGTGAGGCAATGTTGGATAATGTATGGGCCATGCCATAGTGACTCGAACTTTCCATGGCCAAAGGTATCATGAGCGATATCGTAAGCAAGGACAAGGTCACCTTCGCGAAATGAGCAAAGGTTGACATGTCAATCAAAGGTAGCCTTTGATCATTTTTTAGCTGCCTCATTATTCTGTAATGAAGATCAATGATCTTCATCCAGGGATGCTAAGTTCAACAAGCACTGCTCCATTGGAGCAGTGTCGGGTAATAGCTCAATTGTGGTGTGTAAGGTGGGAATTTCTCACTCGATGGGAAGAGTGGCCTCAACCCCATGGACTAGATGAAATGGTGTGAAACCCATAGCTGTTTTTACAACCGTACAACAAGCCCATAGCATAGAAAATAACATATGATGCCAATTGGTCTTATGTTTATTAACCATGCGCTGTAACATGGTCTTGAGGACATTGTTAACTGCTTCAACTTGTCCATTAGACTAATTGTAATATGGTGAGGCAAACGTGTGGGAGAATCCTAACCGAGATGAGAGTTTGACGAAAATCTCATTCTCGAAGTGCTTCCCATGGTCAGAAACAAGTTGGAGTGGTACTCCAAAGCGAGATATGAAGTGGTTAAAGAAAAAACGTGTTGTAGTATCGGCGATATTGTTGAAGGTGGGCATAGCTTCAACCCATTTGGTGAAGTAATCGACTGCGACAACAATGTATTTGTGCCCATTGTTGGAGGGGCGATTACAAGTCATGAAGTCGATTCCCCATTTACAAAAAGGGCTGGCAGTGAGGACTGGATGAAGAAGAGCAGGTGGTGCTCAGGCTTTGTTGGTGTAAATCTGACACTTCTCGCATCGTTTCACGGTGTGAATGCAATCGTGAAACAAGGTAGGCCAAAAGTAATTTGCTCGGATAATCTTCTGAGCAGTGGATATTCTCGAAAGATGGCCCCCACATGCACTATTGTGGCAGTCGTTTAAGACTCTATCAGCCTCATCAATGGCTAGGCATCGATGAAGGATAGTGTTGACCCCTCATCAGTATAATATGTATCCGATGAGGAGGTAGCGAGGGGCCTAATGGCGAATACGACAATGATCATCTCGTGAAAGGTGGTTATTGAACTTTTGAGTTCATAGGTAGACGAGGAGGTCACCATCCCAAGGATCATCCGAAGTGATGTAAAAGAGGTGTTCATTGGTAAAGTCGGTATTGATGGGGGTATTGGTTGTGTCAAAGGGTAGGGTCGTGACAAGTTTGGCGAGAACGAGGGATTTCTTCCTCTTGGGTGTTGAGAATTCAAGATCGTACTCCTAAAGGATAACAATACATCAAGCAAATTTGTCGTTAATTTTTCGACGACTGAGCAAGTATTGCATAGGGTTGGAATCTGCGACAGCCTTGGTTGTGTGAAGCAGAATGTAATGACGTAGTTTCTAGGCTGTGAGGACGAATACAAGAGCTAGTTTCTCTTCATGTTTATACTTCAAGGGTGGACCTGAGGGGTTTTTACTAACGTAATAAATGACATGCTCATGATTGTCATCACCTAGCTGAACGAGAACTCCTGCTATAGAAACAGCTAAGGCTGATACATAGAGGATATAGTCGCGATTGTAGTCAGGTGCACTAATTAAAGGGGCATTGGAGAGCGCCATTTTAAGATCGTCAAATGACTGTTGGGCATGTTCATCCCAGTGAAATGGGATTTCGTTACGTAGTAAGTGAATTAAACCATGTGCAGGAATGGTGTAGTCTGGGACAAATCACCGTAGAAAGTTAGCCTTGCCTTGTAGGCTCTGAAGTTGACATAAATTCCAGGGAGGTGGAATTTCAGTGATAGCTTGGACTTTGAGGGGGTCCATGGTAATACCGCTTTGGGAAATGATGAAGTCGAGGAGACACCCCACAGTGATGCAAAAAATGCACTTGAGGGGATTCAAGTGGATGTTGTACTGATGACACCGTTGGAAGATGATTCGTAAATCATCAAGATGTTGGGTGCGTTTCTTGGATCGAGCTATGAGGTCGTCCAAGTATGCGAGGATGATATGAGCTAGATCATGAAAAATGTATGTCATAGCCCGTTGGAAAGTTGCGCCAGCATTATTTAAGCCAAAAGGCATGACACGATATGCAAAAGTACCCAAAGGGGTAGTGAATGCAATTTTGTACTAATCGGCTAGGTGAATTTGAATTTGATTATAACCAGAGAAACCGTCCATGAAGGATAGAGCCTTGTGGCCTGCACAGTTGTCGATAATTTGATCGATGAAAGGTGTTGGAAAGTTGTCTTTGGGACATGCATGATTGATATCACGAATGTTCGTGCAGATGTGGATAGTGCCCTGTTTTTTGTTAATGGGTACAGGGTTGGAGACCCATGATGTATAGGCGATGCGGTAGATGAACCCAGTAGTGTGTAATTTGTCAATCTCAGCTTTGATGCCTGCTGCGTTGGATGGGTGTAGCAGTCATTGTTTTTGACGAACTGGTGTAATGTTGGTCTAGGTGTCGATGCAATGTTTGATGATAGAGGGATCGAGGCCAGGCATTTTTGTGTATGACCAGGCAAAAATATCTTGATATTCCTAGAAGAGGGCTTTATAGGTGGTGATTTCTTGAGGAGTGCAAGCAGCTCCAATGGTGATTTCCTCGACGATGCCATTTTTTATGGAAATGTCGATTTTAATGGTCGAGGAAAGGTTGGCCATGTTGCCTTCTTCAAAACCATCAGGGGCAAGAATGGGGTTTTTGAACTAGTCGATAGGCCCTGATGGGATAAAATCCTTGGTTTCGACTGTGTATATGGGGTGTTGGTTAGGAGGCATGGAGGCTTCCTGTGGAAACAAGAGTGCGCGGTGGTGTAGTGCATCCCATGGGTAGTCAGGGTTGTTTAACTCTTCGAGTATTTCCTCATCACATTGGAAGTGACGGGAATACAAGGGGTCATGAAGAGTGATATTAGTGACTGTTGTCATGTGGCTACCCCCTGGTGATAAAGAAGCTGGGGGAACGAGGCAAGGAGATGGCGATGGTTTGCTTGACATAAACCAAATATCGAAGTACTGAGGAGTACCCATGGTAGTTGGGTGTAAACTTTTCGTAGGGAAATGAGCGGGAGAGTTGGGGGGATTGGGGGGTGAATCCTCAAATAAGTCATCTAAGAACCATGCAGGCATTGGAAGGGCCTTGGGTTTGGGAGAAATGACGTGAAGAATCTCTAGTGACGAGGTAAGATCAACTATTGATTTTGTGGGTCTTTGAAGCAGGGTCAATTGGCGTTGCCTGTATTCAATGATCATAGGACACTTGTATGTAAAATGATCTAATGATTCACATAGAGAGCAAGGGAATCTCATACGTTCATTTACTGAAGTTGTGACATAACGGATATCAGTGATTGTTGGTAAGGATGACGTAGTTGGACTGTGTTCGCTCTGGAAGCTTTGGTGTACTGCAGCTAATGTTTGTCAAAAGTGTGGCAGTGCTGGGCAATGGTGGGTATAATGGCCATATTCTAAACATATAGCGCAAGCGAATTTGGTTTGCAACCCTTTGCTACTTGAGTGGGGGGTGGTAGTGGAAGTACTGGCTATAGTGGCTAGTGTTGAGGAAGTTTGACTCAGTGGAATCAAATTCGGCAACTTTGGTAGAGATGGGTAGTTGTTGGTTTGGTTTCCATCTTTCTCACATAGTGTGCAAGGGGGTTGGATGCATGGAGGAAGTGGAGTTGTGGGCTCCTTCTTCTTTCTCTTGCCCCCATCTATAGTAGGAGGGGTAGTGAGTGGGGGTGTAGAGGGTATGGTGTGAGTAAGTATTGGAATTGTCATTGGGATTCCTTCCATTTGGGGGAGAAGAGATGGTCGAGGGACCATCTCGGGTGGATGTAAATACCAAACTAGAATTGCTAACACCATATTAGGTAGGGTAAGCGTTGCAGCTACTTGGAAAGATTTGATGCCCGGTGGAGGGTAAAAGAAGGGAATTTGAGTGATGGCTTGGGGAACTGTCTCCCAAACTGGGATATGTCCTTGGGGAGGGGTGGAATTATGGAATGGCGGGGTCGAAGAGTTCACAGGAGGCTCGTGAGAGGGAATTTTTGCGACGAGTGGGACGTTAGATATGATAGAAGCCTCCCTAGGAGGAAGGGTATCCTCTTTGTTAGTTCCGTTAGATGATACGATGCATACTTGATTGGAAGAATGAAGGAGC
The DNA here is from genome assembly GCA_032191745.1 of Picea mariana. Classification (NCBI taxonomy): domain Eukaryota; kingdom Viridiplantae; phylum Streptophyta; class Pinopsida; order Pinales; family Pinaceae; genus Picea; species Picea mariana. The sequence goes on from JASDQU010026983.1 coordinate 7,089, forward strand.
GGTAGTGCTCCATGGTAAGTTCCTAACAATGATGGATGTTTGAAAATTTCAGGACCCATCTCGATGATTGGGTATGCGTCATGACTCATGTGGATGAGAGGAAGAATGTTATCAATGTTGGCAGATGGGTCAGGCTCGTAATGTGAGACTTGGTCAATGGTAACGTTCTTCCCATTGTCGGGTAACATCATTGTTTGAAAGATGAAAGAGGCAACTACCTTCATAGTGCACATGTAGCTACGACCAAATAGGATATTATAATCGAGTGGGGCGTCGATAACTTCAATGTCGATGAGAATAGTCTTGCCCCCAAGTTCTATGGGGATGTTTTGGAAGAGCCCTTTAGGAGACGATGGTCATCTGTCGTAGGCTCGTAAGGTAATGGAAGAGGGTATGAGTTCGGGGGAACCAAGTTTCTACCATACATATTTGGACATAATGCATGTAGATGCACCTTCATCGATGATACATCGATGAACTGTGATGTCCTATATTTTTACTGGGATTTGAAAAGAGATCAAGACGGGAAGGTGGGGTTCTCCGCTGTCGAGATCGAATGTAATGAGTTGAGTATCTACGAGGTGGACTGCCCCCAAGGAAAAGAGTAATGATTTCTGTTGAGTGGGACAAGTCTGAAGGACTTCTAAGACTGACATAGCAGCTGGGGATTGTGCTAAGTCATCAACCAAACTATAATTATGAGCATCCCTAGCCTGTGGGTTGTGGACATTCCTGCGTAATGGGATGCAAGGGATGTGAAGAGGTGGCTCGGTGTTAGGGCGAGGGATCACCAATGGGGGCCCCATTGGTGTAGGGTTTGTCTCTAGAGGGATGGGAGGAGACTCGACGGGTGCATGATACTGACGATTACATGTTTGCAGAAGGATTTCTTACTCACTATTGAGGAGGATCATGCAATCTGTTAGGTTGTTTGGGTTGAGTTATTGTCCCACCTGAGGTGGGGGATGTTGCGTGTCCTGTTGGGTGTTTATCACACCTTGGTGTGGGATAGGATTCTGCATCACGGCAGGGGGGGGGGTTTGCACATATTGTTGTGGGGCCTGCTGAGGGGCAGGCAGTATTGGAGGATGGGGTAGACTGCCTAAGTCTTTCAATAGTTTAAAATTAGTGATTGGGGGAAATGGTGAGTGTAATGACCGAACTCACCGCAAAAGGCACAAGGAAAATTGGTTTTAACAATATTTTTATTTCTTCCTTGATGCCTATTATTATTTCTCCCATGGGGTTTTTGATTCCCTTGGTTCTGGTTGCCCCTAGTAGGTTGGTTCTACTGGGGTTGATTCCTTCCTTGACCTAGGTTGTTGTTGTTCCTGTTTCATCCTTTCTTTTTGGCATTGTTCAATGGATGGGTCAGATTTTCCGTATTCAATTGTTCAAAATTTTGATATTGTTGAACGGGAGAGCGTTGAACAAAATTCAACCCAACATGAGGATTTGGGGGAGCCATGGTTTGTGGGGGACCAAGAAAAGGAAAGTACATATTTTATGGAGGTAACGATCCATAAGGTACATAGGAAGGTGTGGTGCTTTCGCTAGTACTATAAGCTGAGGTAGAGGGGGTACCAGAACTTGTTTGAATAGGTGGGTGTATGGGGGATGTCAGCAGTGGCCCATTGGTGGGTGGAAGCATAGCAAAAGGGTATGGTTGTTGATAAGGGGGTGGGGGGTAATAAGAGGTGCTCCCATATGCTGGCGGATATTGAGGTGTTCCATACATTGGTGGTTGTTGGGTTTGTGGACCATGGTGAGTGGTATTACCAGTCAGTCTATCTGCTGAGTGAGACATCCCAGGTTTGTCTTGGCTAAATGGAACAGGTTTTGGAAGATCGAGAAGTACATTGTATAAGTACCCTGACTATGCATAGATAAGGTCATATTATTGAGCCTTATTGATGGCTTCCTCTTCTGATTGAGGGAAGGTGGAAGCTACATCCTTACTGAGGAGAGAGACAAGTGATCTAAGAAACCAGTCAAGACACTGTTGTTTGGTGGTTTATGCTTTGCACAAATAACGTCGCCTACGCCACTTATGAATGTGATCAGCGATATGTGTGGCTAAGGTTTGTTTCAAATTAGAGAGTATTTCCAGACAATTGTCATGGTGGATTGGTAATTGGAAGAAGGTCAAAAATGCTTTGGCCAATGACTTGAAAGTCGCATGGGACCCTGATTTTTCATCTACATACCATTTGGTCGATGGGCCAGTGAGGGTGCGTTGAAATAATTGCAGTTTGATGGAATCATCCATAATGTTGTTGGAAGAGCACCATAGGTGAAAAGTCATGACATGGTTGGCAGCATCATCTCCTACCTTTCTGTTTGCACCCAATTCGTCACTTGGTGAGAAAATAAAGGGTGCTTACATACCCAGTTGGGTCTTGCTGAGCATGACAGCTGTAGAGAAAAGAGTTATAAAAAGAACAACGAAACTATAAGCAAGAATTAAATTAAAACAAACTAAAACTATGAGCATATGAAAAAGGAAATAACAAACACAATAGACCAATATCACCAATGCTTTTAGGTTGATCAATTGATGAAATCCAAATCACAATGAAGAAAGGGGACTTGGGTCCCTTATTTCTCCAATGGAAGGCTCTTGAGGCCCTCACAAACTTGCTCTCCTTACAATGAGGAAATGAGAATGATGGTGAAAGAACTCCTAGCACATCCACTCAAGAGAGAGGTGGATAGCTCAATGAAATGGTGCTAATATGTTATTGTCAAGGAGTGAGTCCTTAAAACAATCTAAGCAGCATAACATTACATGAAATTCCTTGAGAAAATGATGTTTCTTCATGGCCTTTTATAGCATGGAATTGGGTGATTATGTAACTCCTTTGAGGTGTGAAAAGGGGCTCTTTAGGGCTCAATTAGGTCTTTAACCAGCCTACCATGTGGATTTAGCTCAGATTTGGGGTCAAATCAACTTGGGAGCTGATCCATTAGTGGTTGGGAGGCTGACCAATTTCAATAAATGCGCCGTTTAGCAGGTGCGCGGGTTTTTGCGCCAACATCTGCACATTGTGCGCGTATGCGTGCATGGTACATTGTTGTTCCGTGCATATGCGCACGCACCCAGATTCTGTAAAGCGCCCTTCAATTTTTGGTTACTTTGTATAGTTTTTGACCCTTTTGTAATGTTGTGAATGTGATTCAGTGCCATGAATAGCTTCATTCCTGTTTTGACGATGCTGAGTTCTTGTCACCATGTGCGGATGAAATTTCAGTGATAACAGATGCCCCCTGATGGATGAGGTTAGGAGCAAATGTATAGCCGAAATCCATCAATGTTTCTTCTACTGAGAATGTTGTGGTAAGAGAGAGCAAGAGTGGGACCGTGTAGAGCAATCCTTTGGAGAATAAAGGAACTAGTAGAACCCGACCTTCCATAAGGTGCGTAACAATATACAACTGTGTACAAACAAGGTGGGCATGCCCCATGCTCATGTGATGTAACTCTGAAAAAATGACTGAAGTGTTGGTGTACACAACTGCAGCGCCCTCGGGGGTGGTAATGATAAAGGAAGAAGACAATTCTGCAAAGGAACATACTCTGAACAATAGGCAATGATCGCGGTAATAAGAAACGACGATGATGCGGGCATTGATGGCCCTACCAAGTTCAGAGGTCTTCGGAAAATGACAATAATAACTGCAATAGTCGCCAAGTAAGACCCACCGCAACATGAGAAAGTGTTGGTGTCGAATGTTATGGGGGTCAACGACAACAGGGGGCAATGGTGTTTCCCCCTGTGTCGTCCGAGATCGCTCATTGAATGGAAAATGAGAATCAAGATACTGTCGCCCTTCTAGAAAATTGTGTTGATGTCGACAAAAGGGGGACGCGACTCCCAGAAGCAAGGGGCTTCGTGGAATCTACTGAGGTGAGGAAGTGGCAGAGGTACATGGATGAAGTCAAGAAGTGGGAAGACTCAAGACTTCCCTTGGTTGGAGGGTGTATGATATAATGATTGGCCGCAACCGTGTGACGACAAGACCAGTGATAAGTTGTGCCAGAGGCGGGACAAGGTGAACAAATTCAGAGGGTAAAGGTAAGTGACTTGGGTAGTACTCTGAAGATATGGACAATGTCGGAAAGGGAAGATGAGAAGTAATGCTCCAACCAAGGGTGACATGGGTTGCGCATGGCCAAAAAGAAAGCAGGTCGCCAACAGTGACGACAAAAGCAAATAACTTGGAAATAAAGGCGTTTGTACAATAAATAATGAATAATTTGGGAAACAGTGTACAAATATAGAAACGAGTGCCCCAATGTGAAATGAGTGCCCCAGGGAGGGAAGAAATTTCTTGGAAAACTAATGGAGGGTGGGGGCCCCATTGGTGAGTTTCTGTATGAGGTAGGCGAAATGAAGATAGGTTCGTAGATGGGCAAATTGATGGTGGATGAAATGGAGGGTTCATGATCCTGCGGAGGTGCAGGTAAAAAGAATAGAACCATAAAGCGATGATCTGGGAGTCCATATGGGAAGCTAGAAAAATGTGGGGAAGAAGTATGTGGTTGATTCAC
>JASDQU010026984.1:0-10590 GCA_032191745.1 Picea mariana
TGATAAGACAATAATGAGTCATCTATACATTTTTCCAACAATGCATCATATACCAATGAAAACACATCGATCCATCTTCATCATGTATCAATGACAACTCATTGATCCATCTTCATCTATGCATTTTCATCAAGGACAATACATATTATATTACATCAATCATCAATCAATCAATCCTTTGACATCAATCAATCACTTGACATCAATCAATCCTTTGACATCAATCAATCACTTGACATCAATCAATGACATCAATCAATCAAACCATTGGCATCAATGACAACATGATCCAACACTGACTCCCTCATTCGCTAGGCGATCTTCCAATGCGTTTATGTTACGCTTGATATGACAGAGTATGATTAGAGTGATTTGAGTGATAAGGTTAGCTATCGAATCGAGACCTTAAGCTAATATCCAATTAATCAAAACTTTGTGAGGGATGGCTCCATTGATGATTTTCCCTATAGTATTGATAAGAAAAAATTGGGATTCACCTTCCACAACCAGATTCTTGTATTCCTCTTCCCTTGCTATTTGCAACCCTTTTAATAAAGTTTCCAATTCCATGTCATTATTTGAAGTGTTGCCTAACTCGATTGCATAAATCCTTTATATGTTTCCCACTAAGTAAAAAAAACATTCAAATCCAAAGATATAATATTTTAAAATTTATTAAAAAAATTAAATATTTATTATTTAAAAATTTAATTATAGATGTATTTTTAAKATTATTATTTTTAAAAATAAAATAAAAAATATACAAAATCGAGATAACCATGGGAATAAAAAGAAAATAATATGATTATATGCTAAAATCTGAGGTATGATCATCTCAGTGTTATAATCTTAAAAAGAAACCAAGCGRTCTYAATTTCGTGATTTTAAATATTACCATATTTTTCTTTGTGCTTCTTGGTATTCCTTTGAACATAAAGTCATAAGAGAGTTTAATGATGTGGTTGCTTAAAAATTAAGATGTAAAATTGGGATAAATTTATATAATAATGAAGTGAATGTATAGCAATTAAGCTAAATTTTTCTAACTCCAAAACTCTTATGATCACTTCCAAGAAGAAACAAGAATACAGGATTGTATAGGAATTCTTAGGACGTTTTAAGACGTGAAGTACACGATTGCATAAGAATTCTTAGAAAGCGAAAACTTTAATATATTTTGTTTGAGTATTTAATAGAGTTAATTATCATCATCACTAAAATATATTTTTTCAATATAATTTATAATATTTGAAAAATTATTTGTGTATTTTATAATCACATTATTTATAATTTAATATGATGATGATGGTTAATATTTACTAAGACTTAATTGGTCTATCAGACTTTAAGAGGATAAGTGATTACTTGTGATTCTTTAAAATTTTGTTTCTGTGTTTGAAAAGTATTAAGAGAAGCTTTCCAAGATCACCATACTTTTGTTGAGTTAAGAGGTTAGGAAGGTTGGTAGTGTGATCAATATTTTGAAAATGTGTTCTAATATGGGTATATGCTGGACAATCTAAGATAAAGTGCTTTTTATCTTCAACCTTCTTAGTGTCACAAAGGTGACACAGTCTTTCATCCCATGGCGTTTTAGGAATTGACCAACGCCTAGTTTCACTATGGAGCTCGTGAAAATTTGTTCTTATCCCAGCAATGCTTATTTTTTCTTTACACTTGGCAAAACAGATAGATAATTTTGATCTTCTAGATTAGGGTTGATTACATCTTTATAATACCTTAATTTTCTTTTTTCCTCTAACTCTTTATCACACCACATTTTTTCCTTAAATTTTAATTTAACGTTTTTTTTAATAGTATCTTTATTCTGCAAAATGGTTTCTTCCGTGATTCCCCAATAGTTTAGCCAAGATCGGATGTCTTTATGCCATCCTTGCTTGAGTCGATGGTGGTTATGACTTGATTTTGAAGCAATTTTAGGTCTCCTCTTGTCTTCCATGTTGTTTAACTTGTTCTTATACATTAGGTATCTAGTCATAGCCATGCTCTCAATGGGGGAGAGGCTTGTTTCTACGAGGAGGAAGGGATAGAGAGTATTTCCTTTAATTTTGAGATTATAGGTTATAAAATTCTTTTATATATGCTCTATCTTTCTCTAGGATTCACGAGAGATATTGCAGCCCTAGACTTCACATCCATAAAGAATAACAGGTGTAACAAGAGTCTCAAGGAGGAGTTTCTTCTTATCCCAACTCCAAAGATCAGCTGATTTACAATTGTTTTCAAGCCCATAATAAACTTTCCATCCCCCAATAATCCTTTTCTCAATGTTATAATTCCAATTGAGTTTGTGGTGAATATCAATTCCAAGATATTTGTATGAAGTTACTTCCTCCAAGTTGTTGTTATCATATACAAAGGTATTAAGCAAAACATATATTAGTAATAATTTAATATATTTTGAGTTTGTTAAAATTATAAATTCTTCAGTTTACATTGATGCTTTAAGATTTAGGAGATTTTAAAATCCTAAGGGTTAATCTTATTTTCTTATGCATATAGAATATGTTTTATGTTGAATTTATAATTTTTTTAAGTGTTATTATCTTCTTATTAACTTTCTCTTTTTTTACTTTTTTTTTTTAAATGTATACATTTAAATATATTTATTGTATAAATTAAAAATAAATCCATCTTAACTCCACATGGATTATTGTGATTTCACATGTACTAGACTTTATCTTAGCTTGAACCATAGTATCGATATATATTATCAATGTTGTAAACTTTTTGGAAAATTGTAGTATGTTGGAGAATTGTTCATACACAAATATTTTCATCAATAAAATCATTAAACATAAATTCTTATGAGATGTGGAAATGATTCTATCTATGGAGCCTCTTCAATCAATGTTAATGTCCTGATTGTTGAATGGGTTTTCAATCCATTTCTCTTAAGGAGGTAGAGCATCATAGCCAAATTGTCATAGTGAGTGGTTATTATATGATGAATATGATTTATAGAAAATATTTAATCACAAAAATAAATAAACAATAAAATAAACTTATTAATGTTTGTTTTAAAATGAATGTAGCTATGAGTATGATATTTTATTTAGTAAATTTCAAGTTTGTTTTGAAGAGATTAAATCCTTCTATATAAAAGTATTTCTTCAATTTTTTTACAATGTAAAAAAGGTTTGCACCTCAAGGCATTTGATCCCTCTTGATACATGATAGATTCATAGTTAAGATGTATCTATGCTGGTTAATACCTAATCTATTTAATTATAAAGAGGATTATTATTGTAGTCCTTCAAGAAGAATAATAACATTATAAATACCTTATATTAATAGAGGCATCAATCATCCTTTTTATGAATATGTTTTCATTCATGCACAGATTAAATTAGCTAGACAAGTGATTAAGAATGAAGWGTTGTTTAAATTGATAAAATGCATGGACAATAGTAATTATGAAACTTGTAAAATCACAACTTATAGCATAAAGGGAAGGGTACTTTAACAAGAAATTTTGTTCATATTCAACCTYCTTTGTATCACAAATTTTAYAAATTTTCTAATCCCAAGGTGTTTTTGGGTTAACACAATGATGAGTTATATTATGTAGTTCATAATTGGTCCTAGTTTYAACATTAATTATTTCTCTTTYTAAGATAATAATGATCAAAATTATGTTCGATAAACAAAACTRGGATTGATAAAACATTTTATTAGTATTCAAAATTCCTCTCATTAATAATTTCATTGTTTTTCCATGTATTRTATTAATAATTAGTAGGGATGTAAGATTTAATATTATCCATATATATTMACTTCATCATCAATTTTTTTGTTGCAGTAGTTAAAGCAAGACTCAGAATGTCTGGCCGGACCTATTTTTTACCCATGGTGACTACTACTCATACGATAAGCAATATCAAGGAGTCAATCCTTGTACAACTTGATAAATTAMCATTTATATTATAGATATATAATTATGGCATAAGATAATAATGAGGTACAACCAAATTCAATCAATAAAATGGGGTAAGAAGTATTTTATTTAAATTCAAAATCATAGGCTATAAAGTATTTTTGGATTTGCTCAATTTTATTCTAAGTTTCATGAGAGATGTTGTAGGCTCAAACTTCACTACAATATGAAATAAATTAAATAGCTATTGAACAGGAAAATTATTTTGTCATGTTTCCCAAATTTAGTATTTCTAAACCTGTTTTCAAAATCGCACTCAACTTTCCAACTACTAATGATTCTCTTCTTGACATTATTGTTCTAGTTTAAATAACAACTGAAATGGATTACTGAGTATTTGTGAGATTGGAACTCTTCAAGGGTGTTTTAGCCATATCAAATAAATTATTTTCTTAGATTTATTTACCATAATATTGGTTTTATAAATATTAATGGTGTGCTCATTAGTTTTATAGAAAAGTCATAGAACTTTGATTTGCATGTGAATAACATTAATATATTTTATAAGATGAAAAATATCATCAATGTGTACAAAACTAACCATGTTAATACCAATGCACTATTGGAACAATAGGTTCATCCCAATCTATATTTTTTGGATATAGTCATTGTAATTTTGTTGAGAGTTGGATAATGAATGGTTATTTGAGATGAATAAAGTTGGTATTGACTAGGTTGACTCATGTGCAGATGAACTAGAAAAGTTGGATATATGGGTGCACCTAAGGTGATTAAAATTAATTGTATTCCTTATCTAATCAGAGCTAGTTACACTTTTATCTATATAAAGATGATCATGTGGATCAATATATCCATGTGATGATAATGAATTGATATTTGATATGTTTATTATTATTTCCATATGTTGAGATATGATCACTTATGTTTTAGTGATATAATGATGTCTATCAACACCACCACTTCTCTGAATTTATTGTTATTCACTTCTAGATTTTTGTTTTTATCCAATATAGTATAGAAATTGTTAAATTGATACCCAATCTATTATATATGTTGATTTTTCACTAGCCTAGGTTCAAGTATGAAGTTTATTCCATTTTTAAAATTTTACTTGAACCATAGACAATTGCAGTTACACCATAAACAATTTGCTAAAGTAACCAAGATCACAAGAAGAAATACCATGTACAAGTGCATAAGAAGTATCTTGGGAAACCCTTCTCAACAAGGGAAGAAAAATCAACCAATCCTTTGCTATATTATTCAAGAGAAAGACCTCCCACACCACAAACCTAGCACACAAAAGGGTGCTCACAAAACCAATAAGACTAGCACCCAAGAGAGGTGCTCACTTCAGCCCTAAAAAAAGTACTTGCTAAAATTTCCAAATGTAAATTCTAACCTTATACAATATCTAATGTAAACAAATATTCAAAAAAGAACAGAAAATATACAATGGAAAATACAAACATTACACAAAGATTTTTCCCCTGGAAACCCAAACCGGGAAAACCAACATATTCTATATTCATTCATTGTGTTACAATGTTTACAATACAAAATACATATAGGAGACAACGACATCGAAAGCCCTAACCCCATGACCTGGATTAGTCCAAAACCCTAATTCCTTAACCAGAAATAGAAAACCATCGACAAAGAAACCATGTGTCGAAAAACCACCTAAATATAAGGTGGTCCCAAAAAATACGGTCTCGATCCAGAAAAGTATATAACACACACCCAACATTCTCCCACTTTTTGTTTTCTTTGGATACAGGGGGTTACAGGGTTAAATAGTCAACAATCCAGGGCATCAATGCCCATGGATCCTCTACACCAAGATAACTTCTTAGTGCTCACAAATTTTGTTAATCAGTCTGCAACATTCTTCAAAGTGTCCACCTTCATCAGTGATACTTTCTTTTCTTCAATGATGTCTCTCACAAAGTGATATTGAGCATCAATATGCTTTGTCTTTGAATGATAATCAGGGTTCTTCGCCAGAAAAATTGCACTCTAACTATCACACTCTATCCTTATAGCTTGTTGTACCAACCCAATACCTGAACACAATATTTATAACCATACTACTTCCTTACTTGCATGAGTGGCTACCATGTATTCATTTTCTGTAGTTGAAAGTGCCACTACAACCTATCTTTTTCTCATCCAACTTATTGCTCCTCCAAACATGTTAAACACATACTCACTTGTAGATCTCCTATGATCCAAATCTCCAACCCAGTCTACATCCAAAAATCCATGTATATCCTCTAATCTGTCCAATCTTGGTCTTCCTTCATAGCACAATCCATAGCTAGTAGTGCCACGCAAATACCTGAAATCCCTTTTTACTATTGTCCAATGCTCCTTCCCTGGTTTTGACATATACCTGCTCAAAACTCCCACTGCATGTGCAATGTCCGTTCTAGTACAGACCATTGCATACATCAAACTGCCAATTACACTTGCATATGGAACATGAGACATGTTATCCTCTTCTTCATGTGTCTTGGGACACTGATCCACAGATAACTTTACACCAATAGAAATAGGAATCTTGACCAGTTTACATTCCTACATATTAAACCTATGCAATATTGTCTCGACATATTTTCTCTTATTTAACCAATGTTTCCTTCTTTTCCGATCTCTTTTAATTTCCATGCCCAAAATGAAATTTGAAGCACCGAGATCCATCATGTCAAATTTAGAGGACAACCGAGTTTTCACATCCTGGATAATCTCCTTGTTGTTTCCTATCAACAACATGTCATCCACATATAAGACCAAATAAATCAAATGATCACCAATTAATTTAAAATAGATACAATGATCTTCTTTGCTTCTTGTGAAGCCAAGTCCCATCAGATAAGTATCAATTTTTTGATACCACATTCTTGGTGATTGTTTTAAACCATACAAAGACTTTTTCAGCTTGCATACCATCTCCTTATTTCCCTTCACAGCATAACCTTCTGGTTGCTTCATAAAGATTTCTTCTTCCAGATCCCCATGAAGGAATGATGTCTTCACATCCATTTTTTCTATTTCAAAATCAAATGCAGTATCAGCAGATAATAGAAATCTTATGGAGGTTAACTTGGCAACCTGAGAAAAAATCTCACCAAAATCAATTCCCTCAAGCTGGGAATAACCCTTTGCTACTAATCGAGCTTTGCATTTCTCCACCTTTCCTTCTGCATTCAACTTCTTTTTAAATACCCATTTGCTGCCAATAGGATTTATTCCAGTTGGCAACTCCACTAGATCCCAAGCCTCATTCTTATCCAAAGATGCCATTTCTTCTTCCATGGCCCTTTTCCAGAGATTCCCATCCTCTGAATCCACTGCCTCCCTGACAGTTCTAGGATCATCATCAGTAATAGACAAAGAAAAATTTGAACAGAAATTAGATGGACTATACCTTTCCAGTAGCCTTCTTTCTCGATATGATCTTCTCAATACTGGAGTATGAGGATCTTCTTCTTCTGATTCATGTTCTTCTATAGATTCTGATTCATCATCATTTAAATCAAACTCTATTTTCTCTAGTTCTTCCTTACTTGGTAGGACTTCCTGTTTAACAACATCCTTCATTTCTCTAAATACCACATATTGGCTATACACTACTTTCTTAGTTTCTGGGTTCCAAAACTTAAATCCTTTGAGACCATGTTTTCATCCAATAAAGATACATTTTTCAGCCTTCCTATCCATCTTACTCATGTTTTCCTTTGGAACATGAACATATGCATCACAGCCAAATACCTTAAGATGTGTGAGAGAAGGTTCCTTACCAGTCCATACCTCTTGTGGAGTATTTTCATCCAACGCTGATGAGGGTGATCTGTTGACTAGATAACATGCAATACCCACTGCCTCTGCCCATAATTCCTGCCCTAACCCGGAACCACTAAGCATGCACCTTGCTTTTTCCATCAATGTCCTTTTCATCCTTTCTGCAACTCCATTCTACTGAGGTGTATATGGAGTAGTATTCTGCCTTGCTATACCTCACTTCTTATAGAATTCTTCAAATTCATTCCCACAACTCTCTGCCATTATCTGTCCTCGACACCTTAATTCTTTTCTCTGTTTTATTCTCAATAAGAGCCTCAAACTCTTTAAACCTGTCAAAGACTTCAGATTTCTTCCTCAGGAAATATATCCAAGTTTTCCTCGAGAAGTCATCTATAAATGAGACATAGTACACAGATTTTCCCAATGATAGGATTGACACAGGTCCAAAAACATCACTGTGAACTAGCTATAAAATTCCTTCTGCCCTCGTTGCACCAGAGGGGAATCTTACCCGATTCTGCTTCCCATATAGACAATGCTCACAGAAATCAAAATCCAGATAACAGTTAGACATACCTTCAACCAAAACTTTACCATGTAGTAGTCGAAGACCCTTCTCTCTGATATGCCCCAGTCTTTGATGCCACACCATAACCTTTTCTCCAGAGACTGTAGGAGTTATTTCTTCTTCAACTCCAATATCAGGAACAATGGAGATATTACACCCATCACTAATAGTGCTTCCTATCATTTTATACAGAGTTCCCAACCGAACTCCCTTCATCAACACCATTTCTCCTCGAACCATCCTACAAGTTCCCTTTTCAAATATTGTTTTTACCCCTGCATCTTCCATTTTGCTTACAGAAATCAAATTTCTAGCCATACCTGGGATGTGCAGAACACAGGGCAGTGTTCTAATCCTTCCATATATGAGCCTCAACTTGACTCTTCCTCTTCCTATGATTCTGGTTGTCGAATCATTACCTAAGAAAACATTACCTCCATCATACCTTTCATATTCGCAGAACCACTCCCGGTGGGTAGTCATATGAAAGGATGCACTAGAGTCAATCAACCATGCCTCATGATCTGCATGTGTGCTTGAAGAGGCCAAGTACACATCCCCTCCTTCTTCCTTGGAGGTATTTTCTTCTGTAGAAGAAGATTCTTTAGATCCCTTCTTTTTCTCAACTTTGGATCTACACTGCTTCTTATAGTGCCCTTCTTTTCCACATCTCCAACATACCCTTACAAACTTTCTGGGAGATTTAGATCTACCCTTAGAATTAGATCTCCAACTTGAGAAATGAGATCTATTTCTTTCTTGGGAATGTCCTCTTACAAATAATGCGTCTGTGCTATGTCCTTCCATATTCTTCTGTCTCATCTCCTCTGACAACAAGGATGAGACCACTTCTTCAAACTTCAAGGAAGTTGTATTACTACCTATGGCCAAAATCAAACTATCCCACGAGTCTGGTAAAGAACACAACAAAATGATACATTTATCTTCATCTGAAATTTTAATATCAACAGATACTAACTGACTTACCACAGTATTGAAGGCGTTCAAATGCTCTGCCACCTAGTCTCCATCTCTCATCCTCAGGTTATACAAATTCTTTCTTAGGAATACTTTATTTACCAGGGACTTAGATTGATACAACTTCCCCAACTTTTCCCACAAATCCTTGCTTGTAGCTTCCTCTGGCACATTCAGTAATACTGAATCGAAGAGACACAGTCAGATTGTGCTCTTTGCCTTCCGATCCAACTTTTTCCAGTCATCTACAAAAGTTCCTGTAGGTGCAGTACCTGGATCTACCACGATCCACTGATCTCTATCCACCAATAGATATTCCATATTGAGCTTCCACAGCTCAACACTTTTCCCATTAAACTTCTCAATCTCCATCTTCGAATTGCTTGCCATTTCTTTTCACCTGAAAAACAATACCGCAGATCTCCCACTGTAACAAGGCTTATCACAGTCCCAAGCCAAACCCTTGACCACAAAGGCATCCCCCTGAAGACAATATAGCTTTAATACCAAATTTAAATTATAACCTTGTACAATATCTACTGTAAACATATATTTAGAAAAGAATAGAAAATATACAATGGCAAACACAAACATTACACAGAGATTTTTCCCCTGGAAACCCAAACCGGGAAAACCAACATATTCTATATTCATTCACTGTGTTACAATGTTTACAATAAAAAATACATATAGGAGCAAACAACATCCAAAGCCCTAACCCAATGACCTGGATTAGTCCAAAACCCTATTTCCTTAACCGAAAATAGAAAACCATCGGAAAAGAAACCATGTGCTGAAAAACCACCTAAATATAATGCAGTCCCAAAAATGCAGTCCCGAAAAATGCGGTCTTGATCTAGAAAAAAAAAATCGGGGGTGTTGCCCCCGAACCCCCGCGTGGGGGGCTCTTCCCCCCTGCGCGCCCAACACATATTCTCTAACACTACTACACATGCAAAGAATATAACACATACCCAACAAGTCACATGTGTGTTGTGTTTCCTAAATGGAGAAATCACCTTTATTTATATGAGAATGGACACATCAAAAGTGGTGTCTATTGGCATAATAGGGGCGAACTCAATAGCTTAGAATATAATTAATAATTACCATATTAATTATCTTTTGCATTAATTATCTTTCACTTTAAGGTGGGGCTGACCTGTACCCTTTACATCACAATTAGGGTTACAGGTAAGTATGACTCTTAGAAAATATAGCAAGGGATCTCACACACCCACTAGTACTTAGCCACTAGGGGCATGTCCACCTATTCTCATCCACAATGACGTCCAAGTCAACAGATCTCTATCTCACT
>JASDQU010026984.1:13398-24799 GCA_032191745.1 Picea mariana
TCAATGGTGGAATTCATCGAACGCCTGGACGAGGTAGGCCTTTTATCCTGTCTTGATGTCATATTTGTTTACATAGCATACTTGAGAATAGAGTTGATTTTTGCAGTCATTTCCGTCTGTTGTGGTTTACCCTAGCCATAGAGAGATTTTCCTCGTAACAGAATTGGCAACCATACTGGGGATTTAATCTTCTTTCTTAGGGTTTGGAGTACTTTTATTCTTAGATTTCTCTCATTCCTATTGCATTTCTTGTCATATCATTGCTTGACAGCCTTTGTTCACTATGGGTCTAAGTTTTTTATCCATCTCCCTTGCCTGCCTTTGTTTTCAAAACATATACGCAGTTTTTGGCTTGATAGTGGTGTATATACGTGGGCTATCCCTTTGCAAGCTATGTACATATGCTTTGTTTCCTTGAACAATCATGTACATCAACCTCTTGTGCTTGTTTACTGGGTTTGGTGGTTTCTGGGTGGGATTCAATGTTTTTTGAGTCTTGTTGGGTCTCTGTAGTGACTGTTAAGTGCCTATGGGATGACAAGAAATCTATCCAGGGTTGAATTTTTGGGCAGAGTATTTCTCATCATATTTTCATTTTGATTGTCCTTGTACGTTGGGTTGGGTGTCTCGCTTCTTTGTATCCTACTTGAGTTTTTTGTTTCTATACACAATAGAGTTTTATATATCAAGTTGTTGTTCAGTCCATGCATTTTCATTTTTCTTATATTGAAAATACAAAAATATTAGGCATTTTGCATTACATGGCATTTTGATCTTTTGAGTCTTTGTCATTAGCTTAGTGCATGTAATGAAATATCGCATTTTTACTTCAGAATTGCAAAGTTGAAATTGAAAATTTGATTTGTTTTAAGAAGCATATCATTCATTGAAAATTGAAGTTAGGATTTTGCATTATATTCATATTTAATTTTCTTACTGAGTCATAACATCATGAGTTTCACTACCATAGATTTTTGAGTAATCATGGCCACTAAAATTAACGCTATAATTTAAAATTGATTAGTCACGATTTTATTTTCTAAGGTGCACAAACTAACTTAGGATTTAGTGCCTTGGAATAGGATTTTGTGAGTAAACTTCTCCAAGGAAATTAAATCAACATATGTTTCTGACAAAGCGAGTGGATAAATCCATTGTATAATTGCTAATATCAAGAGTCTCCACTCACACCGGAGTTAATTACGAGGTTGCGCGAGGTTCATTGAAGGGATATCCCCCCGATACCTTCTTAGCATCATAGATATTTATGGGGATATGTTCGTATTTGGGGATCTTGTTAGTGCCCTTACCTCCATGAGAGGCGGTGCTTTCAAGGTTTTGGGCTTTGCTACCCTTCCCATACAATGGACCTGACTTATGAATGCTCACTTGTGCATCGGTTATACATTGGTTTCTTAGTTGTTTGACATAGGTTCCACATAGGTTACTTGCAGGGGTTATTTTGCAGGTACCTTGGTTTAGATAAGGGTCAGACAACACACAACATTTATGGAGGATTACCTCTTCGAGGGGATCTGATCGACTAGTTGTTAAGCCCACGAGAGCCCTTATAACTGATTTTGTTACCTTCAATATTTAGCAGGAAGTATCAGGCCCCTCTTGGGTGAGACATACCTTATTTAGGGAGGGAAGCCACTTTCAGCCACGTTACCCCATTTGTGTGGATATTGGCCATTTGAATTTTGGTGTGGTCTTTGATTACTAGTTGTCCTTAGGATTTTGTACTGAGCTTTTGGTATAATGACTAGTGGATTTCCCATAACTCCATCTTTTACTGCTACCACCCCCATGTTGTTCACTCATTTCATGGGGACCAATCCGTCTTCTTTTCATAATGGTATGCAGAACTGTGATGATCAGTCCATGCCTTGGGTATCTAGTCATTTTCCTGTTGATATGCCTTCAAACTTTCCATCCTCTCCCTGGCCCACTTATACGAATACTAGCATTGGATCCGGGGGCACCATGACCCCACTGCCTACATCTTCGTTTGATATGGGTCATGTCCCTCAAGCAACTTTCATGATGCGAGGTTGGAACCTTCCCTCTTATGAATCCATTCCTATCTATTCTCTTTTAGAAGACAATACTCAAATGGGTGCTTATTCTACTTATTACACCCCATTTGTGTATCCTTTGTTTGAAATGTCGGTTCCTTCGAACACTTTTCCCATGATGAGTCCTCATGTATCCCCTAGTGTTTCATACCGGGAGAATAAGTTTTACGGTTCGGGATACCCTCTTCATGGAACCCCTTCACAAGGGGGAAACTTATGTCCTCACTTGAATAGTCCTTATCATACTTCTATCCCTTTGTAGAATTTAGTGATGATGCTCGTACAAACCTCTTTGGATCAGTTAGGTGGAGGATACTACCTTTCTAGGCAGGGGCAGGGGGTAAACCAGGACCCTTCCTATCCTGCAATGTTTCAAAGCCAATCTTTCCCTGGACCTTGGTATCAAATCCCACAACCCACCACTAGGCTAGTCATTTCCAGTTATATTGGAGCTCCATCACCAACCTCTGCCAGTCATTTTGGATATGGCTTGACGACCTATGAAAGTCATGTTGATGACCCACACCCAACCAATACTAGTCATGCTAGGGGCATCACTCTAGTCGCCACAAGTCATATCAATTTCACATATCCAACCTCTATACATCATGTGGGAGATGACTTTCTCACCTATGCTAGTCATGTTAAGAGCATGTTTCCATCTGTCATGAATGTCATTGGGGGAATTGAGAAGCCTAGACACCTCAGACATAATCCTAAATTCCTTTGTAGGACTTGCGAAGGAAATGACCTTAATCGTTTGTGTTCTATTATTGCTAGGATACCTAAAGCGTGGGGCTCACCTAAGGGCCCTTCATATTATGAGGAATCTGTGGTTTCCCCACACCTCATTTGTTCATTGATTGACACAACAATAATGGTACTGAAATCCTCTCCTGACCATACCCCCATTGTCATGGGTGATGTCCCCTATCTCGGTTATCTCACATCCTCTTCAACCTAGAATTGAAGAAGTGGTCGTACTAGTGCAATCTCTGGTCAATCCAACTCTCCATGTGGGGGGTGATGCATCCTTCAACCATGTTGTCAGCATTCATGATAATGCTCTTTCTTAACACGAGAGATTTTTTCTCTCCCCAAGAACTCTCCCTCCAAGTCCTGAGGAAGTTCCCTTCGATTGGGACAGTCTTGTGGGGTATCCAATTCCCCTGCCTATGTCCTTTCTAGTAAGGGACATTATCTGATATATCACAGAGGCGATAACCTCCACTAGCACTTTATCCTCCTCGTCTTGAAGAGATTTTGGTTTTCCCAAGATTATGTCAGCTATTCGTAAGATATTGACATTCTACAGAAGTCCATCATGGGAGCCCTGGCCTCCCCCTTGAATTTTCACTTGGAATCTCCCAAGCGAGTCTGATTTAAGCTCTTTTTCGACTCGTCTTAAAAAATATATATATTTTTGAGTGGTTTGTCCCTTTCACACTCGTTAAATCAGACTTGAAAGGTCATGAGTAGGTAAAATCATGAAGATGGGTAACACTTTCGTGACAATCGGGTCTCAAAAATTCCTCGCGGCAATTTTTCGGCCGAAAAAACTTTTGGTCAAAAATTTTCACGTCAAATTGAACGACGCCCTGACCATGCCCTCGAAATTCATGTAAAATGTTTTTCGAATGAATTATTTTCTTGTGGTAACAATATTTTGGCTGAAACGTTTATTTCTAACAGATTCCGTTAAAATCTAGGTTTCGGCCGAAAGATTATGTTGGCCGAAAACATGAAATTGAGACTAAAAACAAAAACCAGAGAATTTCCCCAAGCTTACCTGAACTTCGGAGGTTGCAGAATCCTACAAATACTGAGAATTTGGTTTCGAAAATGACACCAGCATTTCCAAAATTGAATCTACTTTCAATTCCTATAATTTGTTTTCATTTTCTTTATTTTTATCTAATTTTATTTAATTTTTTTTAAAAAATCACCACATAATATTTTCAGCAGACATTATGATTCGGTGAAATGAAATATCGGTATCTCTAAAAATATACACTGAAAAATTTAGAAAAAAATATATTCATAATCCTTAAACTGTTCTTTTCAAAAGGGTATATTTAGATTTTAGTTTTAAGTAAAAATTAAGATAGATACAAGGTGTAGAAAAACATGTGTTTAAAATATGCAACGTTTTCAGCTTGGTCAACTTAAAAAAATTCTAGAAATTATAATATTCATCCATTAGATTCAAAATTATAGTCATAATAAAATAGAGTCTCTTTGGATTGTTGTAGTATATTTTGTTTCTTAAGAACATAAGTTTAATAATAGATACATTGTTGTAGAAAAAAATTACTCATTATCATTCCTTCCATGTTTAAGGAATATACTTTTAAACAATTGTCAAATTGACATATTAAATCGTGATAAATAAAATTTGAAAAATAGTCATTGGAAAGCTAACAAAATTCTTCACAAGTTTTGTTTTTACTGTGAAGTGGAATTCTAAATAAAAAAAATACTTTTGTATGACGGAAGTTGAAGAACTTTTGAAAATATAGTTTTTTTTTCTCATAAAACAAGCAAAAGTGTAACCCATCTTCATGATTTTACCCGAGTCCTAGTTAATCTCTTTTCCAACGCGTTTTAATAAAATGAAAAGATTTCTAAGTGAACTTGTATTTTTCACACTCATAAATTGGATTTGAAAAGATGTCCATTTGGCACAAGTTTATCCCTTTTTCACACCAAGTAGACTAAATCTCATGATAAATGACATTTTTTTGCGTTAAGTTGTGATCTCATCTCATGCCCTTACTTGCAGTATTGAGACTATATCCAGTTCTCTCTTTGCGTTATAAACCGTTTTCCTTAGCATTTTTGCATCCTCAACCAATAAGAGCCTCGTTTTTATCCTTCTCAATTTGACACCATATACCTAGGAGGGAATATTCCCCCGAGTGTCCATCTCCCGCATGCATCTCCTTACATTGAGCACAGGTACCTTCCACTGTTGGAACTAGTTTTTCTTACTTGCGACACTCATTTTCTCCTCTGTATCATAGCATTAATTTTTCTATGAAAAAACTGAAAAAGATGGGCAGGAAGGGAGTATTATCTTATATTGGTAGCCATCATGTTGCCTTTGAATAGAACACAAAGTTATTGAGTCCATCTATCATCATAATTTTGGGTTTAGCATGGCCTTAGGAAGTTGAGCTTGTTACAGAGTCCTCTTTATTGACTGGTTACTCTTCCAGTCCCTATGGAGAATTTCATTGATTCCTCCTGCATCTCATGGTTTCATCATCGAGTGTATGTTGTCAGAGTCTTCCATATGTCTCTTGCTCTTGTTCAAAGGAATTATATTAACCTGTGTTGGCCATTCCTCGAATATTTTGACTTTGCATGTTGTCCATACCCTTAGTTTGTCTTAGAATCACATGATATTGTAGTCCTATCATGCACCTTGGTCCTACTTTCATCATTTTTAGGTAACCTTGAACCAAGTAGTCAACATTTCATCATTGGTCATTGACTGGGTGGCTTCCCTTGTTTTCGATGACAAGATATCTATTCACACATTGTGATTCGTGTAGTGTCTTGGATGCCATTAGCCTTATTGGTGGTTTCCTTTCCTTTGTCAACAATTTTCCTCATTGGCTGCTATTTAGAGGGTCTTTTTTGTGTACCTATTGCACTTGGAACATGTGAAAGATGCATAGGGTATTTGGTTCATGAACATGTTCTTCGTCTAATTTCCTCCAAACCATCAAGATCCTTCTTTGTACCTCATGCTGAATGATGAGAGATGCCTTAATTCTCTCCTTTCAATGGGTCTCCTTCCATTGAATTCAGCTCATCTATTCTGGAAATGAGACCTAGAGTCGTATGAGTACCTTGAGGCTTGCAGTCATTAGTGGTAGGTGCTCTCACCATCGATAGTTTGGAATACATCAATGTCCCTTGATCGATGGATTCTTAAGTGTTCGACACCGACTCCTTTATTCATAGTTGTAAGAATGTACTCAGTGCCTTGATACCTACTTTCATTATCGGTAGGTTCTCTCATGTTTGTTAACGGTATACCTCAATGATCGGTAATCAAACGATGTCTCATTGTGTTCGACCTCAAATCCTTTATTCGCATGATGTATACTTGCACCCTCATTGGATTGTGTAGAAGACTTGAAGACATTAGTATGTGGCTGCAACTTTCCTGAGTTGTTGCCTCCTTTTCATTGGACCAGTACCTATATGACTTAAGTGATCATGGGAGATTAGATTGTACTCCATTGTATACATATATCTTCACATTGGTTTTGATACTGGTTCTACTGGGCCTTGTTTGTGACTATGGTAGCCTTTAGCATGTAACCACATTCGTATTTTCATATTCATGGCCACAGACAGTTGTTTGGTATATTTTCACATGGATCTGCAGTGTAATCAAATTGGTAGCCATGTATGAAAAGTGAGAGCAAAATGTAATGTTCAACTAGTTCATCTAGCTAGTTCCCCATCACTCCAATTATGAGTTGTTTATAATGTATTTCGGCCATCACAGATACTCCTATGACCTCACACATTAGGGGGAATCTGTTATAGCAAGATTTTCCTCATGCTATGCAATCTTGCACATAAGGCCTTTTCCCATTTCCCTATGCATACTTATCATCCCTGTTTGTAAATCCCAAAGACAAAAATACATATTTTTTCACATGTATGCACCTTTCCTACTATACAACATGCGTATACACAGGATGCATCACTACAGCCCGCGTACATAGGGATTTGTGCCCAAAAATGAAAAATGAAGTTGAGTTTCCATGTCATGATAGGAGATCTATGATCCTTGGCCTTCCATATACTGGACACGTTCTGACTTGGCCCTTCAGTTCCATTTGAAGGCTATAAATGGGCCAATTTTAAGCTATGGAAAAGAGGAGAAAGAATTCAACTTTGGGAGCAAAGTTACTCTGGTGAAATTATTTACTTCATATTGAGTCTGCATCCCTTTGTCCTTTAAGTCTGAACACAGTGTTCAACCCCCAAGCTCTTCCCTTAGTTGATTGAGAACTTCATTGTCTCTTTTCTATGAGCCTTCCTTTAGTGGAGGATTGAAGTGGTGGAGGCCCAACTAGAAGGAACTTAGTTTCTCAATTCTGAACCGTGCCGACATAGAATTATGTAACATTTTCACTTCTGTTGATCATATATTAATATAAATACTTTGTTCCCGTCCAATTGATATCTTGTAAATATTTGAATTATTATTCCATGGGGATATTTGTTATGTTTATTAACGGATTATGCTATTGAATGTGCTAACATCATATAATATCACCATATGCTTTCTTTTCTTGGTTTTTGAGGACTAGTTGAAGGCATATTTCTTTGCGTCAAGTGCTCAACGGTGGACTTCATCGAACGTCTGGACGAGGTAGTCCTTTTATCTTGTCTTGCTAGCATATTTTTTTACATAGCATACTTGAGAATAGAGTTGATTTTTGCAGTCATTTCCGTCTATTGTGGTTTACCCTAGCCATAGAGATATTTTACTCATAACATTTACATCCTGTTAGAAAAACAAGACCGTGGAGTAATAAAATAAAACAAATGCGGAAACAAAATACAAAAGATACACAATACAAGAGAGACATAGATTTACGTGGATCACCCAGTGCTGGCTACATCCACCAGAGAAATTTCCAGGTCCTTCCTTTATTATTATCTAGCATATGAAGGGATACAACCTACAACAAACCTGTTGTAACTTCCTCTTCTTTCTCTCACAGTCTCCTATCTCAAAATACAATATTCACCATCAACCATAGATGCAATACATTTCCCTCATAAAAGAGGGTTTCCTTCTAGGGAAAAAAACCCTAACATAATCTCTACCATTAGATCTGTGACCTTATAATGAACGGTACCCCCCCTCTACACTCCCCCGCGTGGAAGAGTGTACATACTTCTGAGGTGTAAATACTTCATGGGGTATAAACACGACTGAAAGAAAAAGACATCTGAATCAAGAAGATAATCAGGCTCCACAACCAATAATATCCCACTTGGAGACTAATCTCAACAACTCCACTGCTGCTATATATGATGGACCCTGAACCTTCTTTGACCTGGCAAATTTCTCATCTTCATATTCATTCTTGAACACCAACTGAAACTGAGCAGGAACTCAGTTTCTCTTTGGTTACTCCCTTTGTTAACATGTCTGCAGGATTCTGGCTAGTGTGTATCTTTTCCAACTTCAAATTTCCATCTTCCAAGGGAGATCGTATGAAGTGGTACCTCAACTATATATGCTTAGTCTTCGAATGAAAGGCTGATTTCTTTGCAAGATGAATTTCACTCTCACTATCACAATACAACCTGCTATTCTCCTTCTTCTTTCCCAATTCCTCCATAAACCTTTGTAACCAAATCATCTCTTTACTAGCCTCTGTAGCAGCAACATACTCTGCCTTTATTGTTGAAAGTGCAACAACCTTTTGCAGTTTTGAAATCCAACTTACTGCTCTTCCACCTATAGTAAAAACATACCCTGTGGTGCTCCTCTTGATGTCTTTATCACCTGCCATATCTGAATCAACATATCCCTGTAGAAAAGTGTCTGAACCTCCAAAACATAATGCATGAGTAGTAGTACCTCTCAAATACCTGAGAATCCACTTTACTGCCTCCCAATGTTCTTTACCTGGATTGTTCATATACCTTCTCACAACTCCCATTGCATGTGCAATATTTGGTCTTGTGCAAACCATTGCATACATAAAGCTGCCAACTGCTGATGAATAAGGGACCTTGGACATGTATTCTATCTCCTCTTGTGTCTTGGGACACATTTCCTTAGTTAATTTGAAATGGCTAGCCAAAGGTGTACTAACTGGTTTTGCATTCTACATTTTAAACCTCTCCAACACCTTCTCTGTGTACTCACCCTGAGACAATGTCAATTTGTGATTTTTGTCGTCTCTTGTTATTCTCATGCCTAGGATTTTCTTTGCAGCACCCTATTCCTTCATTGCAAATGAATTGGCTAATTTCTTCTTGAGCACATTTATATCCTGCATATTAGACCCTACAACAAGCATGTCATCTACATATAATAGCAAGATAATAAAGCTTCCATTTTCTAGTTTTTTAAAATAAACACAGTGATCAGAATGACATCTACTATAACCATGTTTTGTCATGAACCTGTCAAACTTCAAATACCACTACCTTGGAGCTTTCTTTAGGCCATACAGGCTCTTCTTCAACCTGCATACCAAATTCTCCTTCCCTTTGACCTCATACCCCTATGGCTGCTGCATATAAATCTCTTCCTCCAAATCCCCATGGAGAAAATCTATTTTTACATCTAACTGTTCAAGATGCAAATCTTCTACTGCCTCAACACATAAAATAGTCCTATGTAACTCACCCACTACGAAAATCAAAATTTTTGTCGATTTCTCGAGGATAAAAATCCCCGAATTACTCACAGGCAGCCCTAGCATCCGCTAGTTCCTCATATGTTCACGTCTATGTGGTTGTGGGTCACAACTAAGGGCCGAACCAGTACGACGTCTCTTCACACTTCGCAACTTAGTGCTACTAGAACGTCGAGTCTTTAGACTCTGCAAACCCCGAAGCTTGAAACATCGAAACGACAAACCCCAACAGGGCTAGCGAATGGCAAGTTTCCCTCCAAAGGGAGATCGATGGCTGTCAGCCTCCCCTGATTCAATGGTATGGATCCTTTTGGGGTTTCGGTATTTAGGAGTTCGAAATGCAATGACTTCAAGATTCTTTGTCATTCAAATCCCTGAATTCTGTTATGGAAATTCGTGTAAGAGATCGACGACTCTTAAGAGTGTGGATCCAACGGTCCATAGGATTTTGGGACTTTTCCCTGAACTCTAACTGCTCAATGCACGTCTCCTTTGATGGAAAGTCTAGATCCCTTCGAGACTTCTCTTTTGTATTACCAAGCACGTCAGGATTTCGGGTATCTAGATTTCATGATTTGCGAAGGCAAGGTTTCTTGCCCTTTGGTTTCCCGGATGCCGAAACATCGAAACGTCGACCAGTGGCCACGTGTCCCTTCAATGGATGGTGGAAACCTTCAGCCAAGGTCAATGGTCGTGATATTTTTGGGATTATCAATGGTCATGATCAAATCCCGACTTTCCTTAATCTCATTCACACCTCACGCCATTTCGAGGTTTCGGTGATCACGATTTCGTGACTCGCGAAGACAAGGGTTCTTGCCCTTTGGTTTCCCAAGTGATGAAATGTCGAAGTGCTTACCAGCAACCACGTGTGCTCTGTAGATGGATGGTCTAGGTACTTCCATGGACCATGGGGTCTACGGTCCTGATTCCTTCATCTCTTGCAAGGGTAAAAGGGGTTGTGGCATTAATGCTTCCGTCTCTTCCTCAAATCTGACAGTCATTACAGACCCTGGGATCCTTTGAAGGTATCATATTCATGCATTGCTTGCAAAGGCGGAGAGGGGTCGAGGAACTATCATCCATGTTCCTTCCCCACCTCCAATGTTTGTTACAGACCTTGGATCTTCTGAGAGGATCTCGTCCATTAATTCAGAATTAAACATATGCTAACATTTTGGGAGTTCACCAGTCGAAGTTTTGAAACTTATCAATCATGACAGTACGACCTCTTGTTAGCGGGACTCCTGAACTTCTGATTTGTGAAATCCCAATGGGCTCTTTCTTTTGGGATTCTCCTGAGATCCTAGATTACTGCCACATATCCTCCCTAAGATGGATGGTCCTCGTTGTTTCGTGATCTCGCAACTTGCGACCCCCAGTGACACAAATCCTCTGTCAACTCGAATCCCCAGTATCTGAAATATCGATGGAATCTCGATCTCCACTACATGTCCTTCACGGATGGACGGTCCTCGTTGTTTCGCGATTTCACAACTTGTGACCCCTAGTGACACAAATCCTCTGTCAACTCTAATCCCCGGTATCCGAAATACCGATGGACTCTCGATCTCCGCCACATGTCCTTCACGGATGGATGGTCCAGATCTATATCGGGACCTTCACCATGGAGTGTCCCAATCTCTTTTCATCAGGACTCCCAGAATCCCGAACTCCAAATCCCCGATACCTACTCCTCTCTTGGGACTTTCGCCCTTGCTCACGAGGGTTTAACCCTCATGCATCTCCTAACATATCAAACGGCTGTCAGGTTTTCTAGCTAAGATCTGATGGCTCAGAACTATCCCACGTCGTGCACTCTCCCACTGCTCTCTGGACATGGAAAAACCAATGGTCCAGATACTCCCACAAACCTTGGGGATCTACGGTCCTGATTTCCTCGCTACTCAC
>JASDQU010026985.1:3792-16349 GCA_032191745.1 Picea mariana
ACAAAGATTCACTTTAAAGGAACTATGTTGTAGTTTGAGGCCTTGATCATGGCCTATTAGATCAATAATATTAACTTAGGTCCTAATTCCCTCAACTTCTAACCCAACCATGGTAAAGGCTCTATTACCCATCCCTAATGCATAAAACCTTCTAATGGCATCCACATACCACTCTAATGATAATCATATCTTATATAGGGCATGTTTTGTGGTTTGTGGCCTTGTCCATGGCCCTTGTAGGTCCTCGAAATATTAATTTAGAGCCTAAGGGATTTATTTTCCTCTCATACACATTATCAAGGAATTGAGACCTATCCCCATTATCCAAGGAATTATAGGAGAAACCATGTTCCACTTGGAGGATATGGTAATATTAATATTAAAATTGCAGTCTAATTTTTATTTATTTTTTAAATAAATATTGTTCGTTGCAATTACAACAACAACTTATATTGCTGTGACACTTTTGCCATATAAACAACGAAATTTGTCGTCGCAATTGTGACACCTGCCTATATTGTTGCGACGCTTTTTCCATATAAACAACGAAAGTTGTCGTCGCAATGGAGACGACAACTTATATTGTTGCGACGCTTTTTCCATATAAACAATGAAAAGTTGTCGTCGCAATGGCGATGACAACTTATATTGCTACAATGCCTTTTCCATATAAACATCGAAAAGTTTTCGTCGCAATGGCGACGAAAACTTATATTGTTGCGACGCTTTTTCCCTATAAACAATGAAAGTTTTTTGTCTCAATTGCGACGACAACTTATATTGTTGCGACACATTTTCCATATAATCAACAAAAGTTTTCATCGCAAGTGCGACGAAAACTTAAATTGTTGTGATGTATTTGCTACATAAACATAAAAAAGTTGTTGTTGCAAGTGCGACGACAACTTAAATTGTTGCGATGCATTTGCTATATAAGCAACGAAATTTGTCGTCGCAATGGTCGTCTCAATTGCGACGAAATGTTGGTTTCACTTAGTTTTCCTATATTGTTGTATTAGCGACAATATTTATTTTTTGTTGCAATTGTGAGAAGTTCCTTTGGGTCGTCGCTCTTGTGACAGTAATTCAAGTTCGTTGCAGTTGCCACGTGACATAAAATGATGTTTCAGAGACTCAATATTCATCACAATATCTATGACATAACGTCGCAAGAGCATCGAAATAGCTGTCACAAAATGATTTAAATTTTCTAGTGTCCAAACCCCACTATTGAAAAGGTCCATGGGAAATGATGGGTTTTAGAGGCATAGATATAAGTTTTTTTTTCCCTACAAACTTCTGACAAGGTTCACATGCCCTGACTTGAGAAAAAACATCAGAGAATAGTACATGCAAGTAATAACATGCTCTCAATATTTTGAAAGTTGTGGCTTTCCAATGATGATGGCCCCCACAAAATCCTTTGTGTAAGTCATTGATTTTTTTTTCTGCTTCCTCTTCATCAACACATATTAGAAAAATTCCATTAGGATCTTTCCAAAACATAAATTGATTGATGGTCCAGTACTTTACATATTTGAGTTTGAGAGATATGAATTTGGATTTATCTAAATCAGAAGGATATTGAAGACTTTGCAGAAAATGAACAATATCTTTGTACCAGGCAGAAGAAATATATGTGTTGCTTACCTATGAATCAATTTCTTCAATCTGTAATACTTAATTTATTGACTTGTTGGAGATGTAATGAAATCCAATTGCTTTACAATTTGATTTTGTCAATAATTTAGCAAGTTACTGTCCT
Source organism: Picea mariana (assembly GCA_032191745.1). Classification (NCBI taxonomy): domain Eukaryota; kingdom Viridiplantae; phylum Streptophyta; class Pinopsida; order Pinales; family Pinaceae; genus Picea; species Picea mariana. Next base: position 5,558 of record JASDQU010026985.1, read on the forward strand.
TTGATCAATTTAGTAGGCTTTATGACCATGTTATATTATAGAATCTTGGTTATCCATCTTCCCCTTTTTCCTTCACTATCTGGATGAACCAGAATTTCCCTAACACTATTTGGAACATATGCAATAACATCATAATGCAAGACATAGATTATGAAATACTTTAAGGATTTCACCAGAGAATAGGCATGTTTCTCCATGATATCATAATTTAATTATGAATCCCTCAAAGTATTATTGAAGAAAGAGATAGGTTTTTCATACCCTTCATCATTTCTTTGCAGGAGAACACCAACAATGGTATGTTCAGATGTAAATGAAAAAATAAGAAACTCTTTAGAGTAATTAGGAATTATGAGAACATGAGCCTTAATTAAAGCATGCTTAACCTTTTCAAATTATTATTTTGCTTCAGGTATCCACTTTATCTCTACATATTTATTCAACATATTAGTAATATTATTGATGATTTCTACGAAATTGGGTATAAATATTCTTAAAAAGTTTATTTTACATATAAAGGATTGGATAGACTTCTTATTCCTTGGGATATTTATCTATTGGATGGATTTTACCCTTTCAGGATCTATCTTGATTCCTTCTGGTGAAACAATATGTCCTAAGAGTGTACCTTCCTCCATGGAAAAAATGAGACTTTTTAGGGTTTAAGTATATACCGTACTTTATGCATTTTTCAAATGTCTGCTTCAAATGATGCAAGTGCTCATCATCATAGGTTGAGGACAAAGTAATTTCATCAACACAAGTAACCACAAATTTGTCTTTCTCACCAATGAATATGATATCCATGGCTCTCTGGAATGTTTCTCCTCCACTCATGAGTCCAAAATGAATATTTTCATACATGAAAGTGCCCTGGGGATTAGTAAAAGATGTCTTGTTTTTATCTTCTTCCATCACTAATATCTTATTATAACTTGAATATCCATCAAGAATGGAAATACTTTGAGCCCCTACCACTCTTTGTAAAATATGATCCATTTTAGGTAATGGATAATTGTCCTTTAGAGAAGACCTATTCATATTTCTAAAGTCTACACAAAGCCTTATCTCTCCATTCTTTTTCCTAACAGGTACTAAATTTCCTACCTATTCTGAGTATCTCAATGGCACTATAATTTTGTCATTCAACAACCCTTTCAACTCTTTTTCAATTATGGGTAGCAACAATGGATTGAATTTTCTTGATTTATGCTTAAAAGGTTTGGATCCAGGATTCAAAGGAATATTATGTTGCATAATCTTAGTATCAAAAACCTTAAGGTCTTCATAAGACCAATAAAAAACATCAAAAAATTGTTTCATCAAACTTACATATTTGTTCCTCTGTTTTTTGGGTAATTTCTTGGATAACCTCACCATCTTTGGATTTGAATTGGAATTAATATCACAATCTACTACTTCAGCCTCCTTTGTTTGAATAACAGACTTTTTAGACACATCATTATGGTCAAATAATCTCTCAAGAGGAACTAGGCCCTTCAACAAATGTTTGGTTTTCAACTCAATAATTTTATGGCCAACAATGTTGTTCTGAAGAATATCAACAAAATGAAATTCTACATCATCATTTTCATTTTCTTGATCTATGGAAATGGAGGAAAATTCATCAGTGGTATCTAAAAGTATTTTAATGATCATCTTTAAACACTTGCCAATTTTTTATATTGTATGGTATAGAAGGTTTTTGTCTTACCTCAACTTCAAATCTTAAATTTGGAAGTATTGGAGTTTTGAAATTACTAGTTTCCAGAGCTAGAGAATCTGCATGTTGATTCAAACTTCTCTATATAAAATTTATATTGAATGATAGGAAGAAATTCTCAACAAAATGCCACACTTCATTTCTTTATTTCTTTAACCTTTGTTGTTTGGCATGGTAGATATTCTTGAGTTGATGAATGATTAACCTCGAATCCCCAAAGACTGAAATTTTATCAATGGCCATATCCTTAGCAACTTTCAAACCCAACAGAAGAGCCTCATACTCACTAATGTTGTTTGTTGTATCAAACTCCAATTTGTGTGACAAAGGAATGACTTTTTTGGAAGGAGATATGAAAACAATTCCATTCCCAAAACCTTCTTTGGAACAAGAACCATCAAAGTACGTCTTCCATCTAAATTTTCTGTATTTTTCTCTTTTGCAGGTGTAACCTTCCTCACTAATGCTTTTGTTTTTTTATAACCGATGTGAAAAATGGAAGAACCAAGTTCATCTTCAACTACATATATAGTATGATTACTGGGGTTTTCATGATCACTAACTAGGTAATCCAACCTCACTTCCCTGTATAATCTTTGATGTTCTCCACCAAACACATGTATGATGGAATAACTGAGATCCATTTGTAGTGTGCCTCCTACTTTCTTAGCCCATGATCTTGATAATAGCATCCCAAATTTAGGAGGTATATCATCCACAATCACATCCAAAACCATACTTTTCATGGGTAACTGAGATAAAGTGACAACCATGTCTTTAATTACTCCCAGACATTTAACCTTTCTGAATTCAAATGAATACATGTCTAGATAAGGATTAGTGGTATCCAATCCTAGCTCCTCCATTACTACCTTTGGCATGACATTGTGTGATTCTCCTGAATCCATTAAACAATTATGCAATATTTTTTTGTGAATATTCAGGGATATCTAGAAAGGAGGAGAGGCATCAGATCTATCCTCAATGTGTGTTCCAATGGTTATAGAAGGGTTTTCATATTCAATATTTATGGTATCAGAAAAAGTGACATGAGCAGGGGATTGTAAGTATTTCAAAACAAATTTTCTAAAAGGATCAGTCTTCATCAATTCCACTAGGGGGTATAGGGATTTTGATCTTATTGATTTCATTTTCCATACTAAAATAAGGGGCATGATTGTCAGATTCCTTTACCTATGTAGTACTAAGTTTGACAGGATGTTTTGTCGTTGATCAGTTTTATCCCCTGTTTCTTTACTAGATACTGATTTTGCTGAAGTATTTGTCTTTTTTGCTTGAACATATGTGTCTACCTTTGATCCACTTGTTCTGAATCTAAGGCCACACTTTTTCCTTTTAGGTTCCTTATGAGAAATCTCTTCAACATCTAATTCTTCCTCAAAATGATTCAGTATAAGAGAATCCTCATAATATATTTGTGTCAGATAAGTGGAAGATAACTCTGTATCATTTAAATGAACTATTTAATCTTCCTTAGTATCATCAATCTCTTCAACTTCTTCCATTGCATGATTTAAAAAGGAGGAAAAACCCTCTGATCATATTGATTTCTCCTTTATCTTGGAAAAATTTGAGGAACATCGTTAGGCCTTCTGAAGTGTTTGGAATTTCTGTACCCACATTCCTATGCAGGTCTACTAGGTTTTTTTGTTTCCATCTTCAGCATAGCCATTTCAGATGTCAAGGTTTTCAACATTTTGTCCATTTCATCAATCTTGGAGTCAGATGTTGTATGAGAAGAAGAATGAATTTATTCTCTATGTTTTTTCTTGTCTCTGTAAATCTTTGATTTCAATCTGTTTGCTACTAGTATATTGGATTCTACTTCAATGATTACTTCTTGCATAAAACTCAAAGTGAAATACCTTCTTTCTCTCAACAACAAAGAAAATGCAGCATCAAAAGCATTGGAAAAAGTAATTTGGCAGTTGTTTTTGTGGGTTTGATTTCATCTGGAATATTACTATACATTTTGTTGAATATTTTGGTAAAATCTGATACATATTCTCCTTGTTTCCTCTTAAAATCTCCAAATTCGGTGATATAATACAAGTAATATTTCTTATCTCCCCAATGTCTAAACAAAGTGTCATATAGTTCCTCAATACTAGCAATAGAATTGGGAGGGAGACTTCTGAAACATTTCCTTTCTTCTCCATCTAAACTTTGCACAAAAAGTCTCAACCAAACATCTGCATGCTCCACATTAAAATTATCTGCAAAACTATAGAAAGATTTCAAGTTCTCTTCAGCAGTGACTTCTCCTTCTCCATTGAATCTTGGAAAATACTTAATATAATCATTAGGTGGGAAGGCATACATTACTTGTGGTAAAATCAATGGTGCATATCTAGCTGCAACAATTGCATCCATCCTATTTACAACCATACTTATCACAACTGGTGTTTGAACTTTAGGAATAGACAAAATTTGAGATGTAGAAAGGGAAACAGTCCCTTGAGTAGAAAAAAATGGTTGAGCTGATATAAGTTTTTGATATTGAACTGATGAAATCATAGGTTTCCTTTATGAATAATGATGGGAGGAAAGTTCCAAATATATATATATTGTTAAAGGAACGAAAATGTGGTTTAGCTTCTCCAAAAGAACTAGAATGGGGTGATGAAGATAAAAGTGTATCGGGTTCAATTTTAGTATCTTTGGTAAAATCCCTCAAATATCTATCTATAGATAAGGTGTTTGTTTGTTCTTCTTCAATAATCTCATCAAATCATTTCCATTTTTCCAAATTCAATTTAGAGATAGTTGAAGGAAAGGATACAGTTGAGGGTTGAACAATAAGCTTTGTTTCAATTTCAGGTACAACTTCTACAACCGGAGGGTTATTAACAAGTTTAGAAGACTATCCTTGAGTATTTTTAGAAGAAGATTTATCTTTTGAAGAAGAGGAATATCCTTGAGTACTTTTAGATTTTTTCAATAACTTTTCAGGATCAGACACTGCTAGAACAAGTTTAGGATCTGGGTTTTTTTTGGTCACTTGTTTCTTTATATCTGATGATAAGGTTAGAGGAGGTTTAAGTCATTTACCTTCTATTTTAGGAGCCAAAAATACTCTAGAGGAGTCACCAGGTGAATAATATACAATCATAGAAAAATGTCTAAATTCTTGTCCACCATCAAGATTTAGATTTGGTCTTTTTCATTCTCCTAGGGAAAAGTACTCCATGTCTCCATCCCCAAAAACAGAGCCAAAAGATGTTACTCCCTAAAGTTGCACTTGACTGTGAGAGGGAAATATAGGGAATCATCAAGTTATTGCAATGGTTTTATGGATAAATATTTAAATTATTTTTTTAACTGGTTTGAAGGTTGGGGTCAATCATAATGTATGATATCAATCCACAAAGGAAAAAAAATTCATATCTCACTGAATTAGTAAATGGTAGTCAATTCAATAATCATATGGCAAAGGAATATGAAAGATAAATAGGTATGTAAGCTTTCAATTTGTCCCATCACATATGAAACTCTTAATCCCAAATAGAATTCAAGAGAAAAGAGACATGTACTTGAAAACAAATCTGATAATGAACAAGCAAACAACATAATTTCCACTGACTTACTCACAAACAGAAAACAACCAAATTCTTAGCACAAGATTAACATGCATTCAAGTAATAAAAAGATAGAAATATAGACAAGAATATAAATTTGACCATCAAAAATCCTTTTCCATTTAGTATCAAGATGTAATAGTTATTTTTTTTACAATGTCTTCTCAAAATTGGCTAATGGTTCCCAACCAATCAACCTATTTTTCTTTCTATCAAATCTCCTTTTAAACATTACAATCAGTTTCTGGAGATCCTACTTTCAAGATCACAATTAATATATGATCCTACTTTCTAGCTAATATTTAGGAAATATATCCTTTTATACAGATACCTCTTAATATTAACCTTTAGATAATAGCTCAAAAAATAGACTAGTTCCTGATCTAATGAGATATTCAAATCTCATAGAATAAAAAGTGGATCTTGAGTTGAGCTAGTTCTCCAATATGGCCTAAATAATAGGGCTCCTTATTATGATGAAAAAACTCTTTACTTATTTGAAAATACCATGTCACTATATGGCTCATAACAACTTGTTTCAAAACCTTAGCGTAGGTATTTTGGAATCATCAAAAAGGTCAAAATTGTAGGATGTATGGGGTGTGAATCCTTCATTGTATGATAACATCAGAACCTGTGGTCTTAATTTGTTTCAATTTAGTCTTAAAAACCACATTGTACCAATACAATCTGATATTTTCCTCTCTTACCTCTTTGAGCAAAACTTGCTGATCCTTTTTCTTCTTTTTTATTTTCTACAACTTTTCCTGATGCTTAACATTCCACTATTCTTACATGCATTTTTCTTTCTTCATCAGCATGATTGTATCTTTTAATTATTTTACCTTGTCATTTTCATCCCTTATTTCCATTCTGAATTATGGATGTTCTTCAACTGGAGCAGACCGATCCAAGCCAATAGAGAACCTATGCTTTTCGACTTTGAACTCATGCTTATAATCCTTATAAGGTGAGCTACCATCAATATCTTTTTCTTTAGAATTATCTGACATTCTAATCCCCTGAGAATATTGCAACTCTGTCTCTAGGAAACAATCAAATTATGATTTGATATCAGCCTTAAATGGATTATCATCAATATCTATTGAAAAACCCTTTTTTAGAGATGATTTGGGTAAGGTTTTGGACTTTCTACTTATCTTTTTTGAATCTATGGTCACATGCTTCATGGGGTGATCTGCTACCTGTTTTCCCTTTCCATCCTTTTCTTTTTCTTCCATAGTATCATATTCATCTTTAGGATTGAATTTGACCTTTGTCCCTTTTTATGAAGAGGTCATAGATGATTTTCCTTTTTCTTCCCATGCACTTTTTGTTGTATCATCATCAATGACAATTACATTTTCCTCCTTAAGAGAATTATTGAAAAGGTCTTTTGAATTTAATCTAAATTTATTGGTTTCCCTAGTCTTAGACCTTCTAGGATAATTTACCACTAATTTACCTTTATCACCTACAAATGGTTCCTTTTTTTCTATATTGAATGCTTGAGCTTCTTCTTTCTTGATTCTTTGATTTGGAGTCCTTTGTTGTGTGAATGTCCAACTCTTCCTCTATTTTTTTCTTCTTTTTTGTGCTTTGGTGGAATTGACTACAGGGAAAATTTTAGTTATATCCTTTGTCTTCTTCTGCAATTGTAATTTTATTTTACTAGATCGAGTGACCCTAGCCATAGGAGAATTCTTCTTTTCTATAACAACAAAGGTTTTAAGAATCTTCTTTTCCTTTGTTGATTTCTGCTTTAGATAAATTTTAGGTTGTTTTCCATGTTCTTGAAGTTCAGTGGATTCAATTAACCAATACCAAGGACCATGCACTTCATCCAAGGCATACACTGTAATGTTCCTGACTTGGCTAGTCTAGGAAACGTTGTTAATGTGTGTAGGATTAGTTGTTTACAATAGACAAATTAGTATTCAAATAATAATAATGGTGAAAAAAGACGACAAAATTATATTATGAAATTTCTTAGGAGTACAAATGCCAAATATGGTTGAATACAATAAATCGTTTGGATAGATCGAGGAAAAAAGGGATCTTAGCTGGAATACAAAAGCAACTAAATTATGCACCTCTCCCTCCCGGGGAAAATGCGCCCTAGTAATTCCATCGTTGGAACTGAACAAGAAACCAGGCGAAAGGTGCACCTTGCCTTCTTCTCGAAATGGGTTGGGGTGGAATCTTTGAACTCTCCCTGTATGGGGAAAGTTGAGCCACTGAAACTCCTTTTAATTTGTGCCTTCACCCTGAATAAGCGTGCCTTTGTTGCGGAACCCTGCGTAACTACTGCTAAAGAATGATGGAAGACCTGCGTGATCTCCCCGATGACTAGGGTGTGTCTCTCAACACCGAAATCAACCAACTGGTGTCTTCCTCCTGGAATCCACTAAACTATCTCTCCTAAGATGCACCTTACTTATTACTGACAAGTCATAATCTGCATAATGTCGAATTAGGTCGCTGACCCTTCTCTTATAGCTTTCCCAAACCCTAATTCACTGTTGAAACCCTAATTTTTTGTTGACTTCTAATTTCATCTTATCTGTTCTATTTTTAGCTCTTGATGATTTAAAAGAACTTTTACCCCCTTTTAGCTCAATGTCACTTTCCAAACATAACAACTTTGATGAGACTGACCTCTAGTAATCCTGTTTACCCCTTTTCTAACCCTGGCTATTGTCTAATGGGGAAGTTTAGACTAATAAGCCTCCTCTCTAGAGCTCCTATTCAGAAAGGGACATTACAATCCTCCCTTCCTGAAATTGCTTGTCCTCACGCAATACCAATCCAAGGTGTTTCAACACCTGCTCGTTTTCCCACGTAGCATCCTCTACTGGAAGCCCTCTCCATCTGATCAAACACTATCTGATGACCCTGCTCCTCAGTTTCCGCTCTCGAAACTCCAAAACCTCTTCCAGAACTAGCTCCAACTCTCCCTCCTCATCCAAGGGGGGAAGCTCCTCTGATGTTATAATGAATTATCCCATTGCCCTTTTTGAGGAAAGATACATGGAACACGTTATGAATATTTCTCCTCTCTGGAAGCTCTAGATCATAAGCAACCTCACCTACTCAGCGCATGATCCTATAATGTCCATAAAATCTGGGCTTGAGCTTCTCGACCCCACTCTTCTTCAAATATAAATGTATGTAGGGTTGGATTCTCAAGAAAACCAAATCCCCAACCTCAAAGTTGCGCTCTATCCTATGCTTGTCCGCACTCATCTTCTGTCGGTTTTGTGTCATCTGTAGGTTATCTTTTAGCAACTTGAGAATCTCCCAACTCTCTACGATCCAATCCTTGGTATTGGGAGCCCTGCTCTCCTAAAAAACTAGTTTTACCAAAGTGGGAGCATCATATCCATACAATTCTTGAAAGGGTGTAGTTTATGTCCTTATATAATATGACATCTTCAATGACCTTATACCTGTCATCCTATATCTTCCCATCCATAATCTCACAAGAAAACTTGTTCTTGGAATATTCCACTAACAAGTGGGATTTCCAATCTGCCGAAATCTCCATCAAAGAACATGTTGTTGATCTCCTCGATAGTGCACCAGCCATAATGTTGTTGTTGGCATAGGGGCAGGACCAGGGTTCAATGCTACAACAACACACCAACAAAACCCTAACTACCGGCCCTTTCAGAAACACCTTCAAAGAAGATGAAGTCTCACCCGAGGTAGAGGCAGGGGTGGTTGCTGGACTCAGGTGTCTGTAACCTTATTTGGGACACAGATCTGTGATAATACTTAATAGATCACTTATAAACGCTAGTTCATCATCATATAACCAATATCCACTTCGAAGAGAAAACAGAGCATCGCAACAGTCACCTTGATCTCATGTATTTAAGCACTTAGCACAAATAAATGGATCAGATCTAGCAGAAGCAAGCACTAAGCACATTCACTTCTATTAGATCTAACATCTAGATTCATCATAAGCACAAATCATAAGTAGACCTATCTAACTATGTCAAAGAACTTATAAAATAACACATCAGAACATTGCACAGAGCAGAATAACACAGTGTTTACGTGGTTCACCGCTACCTTGGGGCTATGTCCACCAACTCTTCTTCTTATTAGCCTCTTCAATGGGTTACATGCATAGAGTCACCAAAATCCTACTTTGCATGGGATATGAGATCTTTGTGCACCTCTCTAGATCCTCCCTCCCCAATCTAGGTCGAGCACAAATCATTCCACAATATATGACAACTACTTGCACTCAACTCTGCAAGTATGCACAGAGCTCTTACAATCCACACTTGCACTCAGCATGAGCTTATCATCCTAACATCACATAGATTCACCACCACTTCTATCTAGCCTAAGAATCTATTTATACATTACAAAATAGGCCTAAATATGAGTAAACCCATGGGTCGACATCCCATTCCCATTACATATTCCCATATCCTAAAAAGGACCCAAAAAGGGGCCAAGATCCCGCGATCTCCACTTCATCTTGCACTCTACCTTCGACAGGCTGTCGAAGTCCCAAAATAGGTCAAACTTGACCAAGGATCTCCCAAAACTTGGTCAAGGGCCAACAGGCCCCCAACACTCACCTGTGACTCATCTCGAGTCACTTCGATCTAGGTAGTTCTGCTTTGAAATCCTCGAGCTTGGCTTGAGCTGCTTCGACTTGCTATTGTTCGACAGCCTCTTACTCAATGAACTCTTGGATGACCACGTCATTGACAGGTCCTTCTAGGCATTGTTCTCCTGCATTCACAACCTGCTCTAACTCTACTCCTCGATTTTCAACCTCTGTGAATAATTGGTATGCCTTATCTTGTACTATTTGAAGTCGTTGAGTTACTTCCATAACTCTACTCTGAATCGTATGGATCTAATATTGGGAAGTGTGCTACTATTGAGACCACTTCATTCTTTCTACAGTTAATAGGACCTTCAGCTATGCCTGTAGTGTATCTGCATGCTGCTTCGCTTCCTGAAGCCGTGACTCCAGTGTCTGCAATTATGGGTTCTTGGTGAGTTCCTCATACGTTTGGGCATTGTGGTTACTCAGCTGCTCGCATTCCATAGCAAGATATTTTATTCTCTCAACTGTGCTTTGGGTAGTTACTTCTCTTTGGTCCCTTACTTCTTGAGGGGTTCCGGGCACAGTGCATAGCTCCAAATATGTTATGCGTTGTTGCAGCTGTTGGATCACTTATGTCAGTTGTTCTACTTGCTTTGTGACTTGATCCTCTGCCCTTATTTCTATGAATGTCACAGAGAGAAGTTCTCTATGAGAAACTGTTCCTTTCCTTGCTATAGCTGTGCCTTTTCCTCATCAAACTTTGCTTGGAGAGAAATCTTTTCTCTTTTTGCAGCACTGCGTTGTTCTACAAGTACTCCCTGTACTTGTGCCAAAGTCTGGGTGTCTTGTGCTATTTCTTCTTGTGCTCGTCGGAGGTGAGCTTCAACTGTA